>NQII01005486.1:75810-160468 GCA_002778355.1 Clitarchus hookeri
AAATGGATCTTGTGTACCTCACTATTTAACCAACTGGGTTTGCTCCATTTTAATTAAAGTTGCTACTTATTCCATCACAATGGGAATTTGATTCTAATTGTAGTATACTTGTGTTGATGTCCATTTTTTGATTCTGTCGACCATATTAAACCAATTGTATAAGAAAATAACGAAATCACCTCTCTCGCTCACACGAGCAATTCTTACTGTTAATTAACCAGTGAAGTTATGTTGATATCCAATTTATTAGTTCTGTCAACCATATTAATAAAACCAACCGGCCGCAGCAACGCCGCCGTGACAGCACTTCATCTTATTTCTATAAATAGTTCTCTTGTGCTCGGTGAAAGTATTGACTTTTGACCATTGTCCAAAATCAAAGTTGTCCAGGAGTTTAGTTCTTAATTTCATGGCAAAACACTTTACTCTGTGATGTTACGCATTTCACTAGTTAATAAAAAACATTCAAATTTTACTTCAATTACTGTTAAGGCGTGGTAATTATTTCGTCACAGTAAGACTTTGATTGTTTTTGTTTTAAACTGATGTTGATGTCCATATTATTAGTTCTGTCAATCATATCAATTAAACAAATTGTTTAAGAAAATAACGGAATAGTTTACCTTATTTTATCAATTCCGTATTAACTTTATGTTCAAGTTCTACTGAATCGTATTGATTTGTCCGTCGCGGTGGCGTAGTAACGTCACCGTGACCACACTTCATTACATTTCTATAGGTAGTTCATATGTGCTTAGTTAAAGTATTGATTTATGACCATTATATGAAATCAAAGTTGTTCACTAGTTTAATTCTTAATTTCATGGCAAAACACTTTACACTATGATGTTACGCATTAACAAGTTAATAATACGTTCAAGTTTTACTTCATTTAACTGCGTCCCTACTGGTTATAAAATGTTTCAAAAGATAGTAGACTTGTGACATAGAAAACTTTTAATGTTTAAATATGATAGCTAATTCACGATTATTAACTCTTTAAACTGTTGCATCATTCTTCATAAAACAAAAACTATTTTATAAAAATCGGGGATTCAAATATATTAGGTTATAGTAGACTTAGCAAAATTTTGGTCATGTATTCACCATTATTTTTTTTAGGTTTTGAAGATTCGTGATTTATCTAATATTTGATATTAAATATATATGAGCACTGAAAACACTCGTTTACAACCATAGAATAATTCGTAAAATCCTATAGTCGGCTGCTAGCTGTTGGGGAATTATAAATTTCTGCTTTACATTTCACTGCGGAGTTTCGCTGTTGTCGCAGAAAAAACACGAAAAATACTTCTGGTATTGATATTCTTATTAAATTACGTTTAAATTATTAATAACTGTTAAGAACTATTATTGGTCACTGGGGGAGACCACACAATACTTAGCTATTCACATTATTAGTATAGAGGGAAAAAATTTATATTGAGAAAATGAATGAGACTAACAAATAGCGAATATACCGCTAATACTTAAGATATAAGTTCTGACGCAGGCCTTAAGATTTTTATGCATTCTGAGAAGAAGCAAATTTCATTTTTTAAATCTTAAAAACTTTTTAGAAGCATGACATATATTGTTAACTTTACATATAACGTTGACCCGATTTTATACCTACATAATTGATCAACCGTCTCTTTTTCATATTTAAAATAAATAGTAAAATCTATTTTTATCGTAATTATATTCGTACGTAAAATGTTTCAATTCATATAAATATCAATATTGCCATGGAAACAAATAAAAATTTAGGAGTCTGTGAAAATATACACGAGATTTGTATGATGTTGTTTGAGTGAGGAAAAAATACTAGGCCGCTAGAATGGCCAAGAAGGCGTTGGGGAAAGCAGAGAACGGAATTATTAAAGATAAATGTTAAGCGCAGGGAAGAAGGATAAATACCGTAGAGAATGGCAAGGAAGTGAAGGCATTTTACTATACACACCCCCATTGTAATTATCGAACCTATGATCGTATAAAAATTTGGTTTGGTAAAAAAAAACTATATCTATCGGGTTTAATGTTTTTCAATTTGATAGTAAGGATATTATGATAGATTGGTTAAAATTTATTATTGGTTTAATATGTTGTGGGGGGCAGATGGATGTATGAATAACTAGTGAAGTTAAATGTAATGATAGTCGATGTGATAGTCAATATATTTTACTGTTATCGTTGATCAGTCATTCTGAGGTCGGTGCTGTATATGGCCTTTATAGTAAATAGCATAACTGAGGTATGCTTGGGTTAGAGCATACAATGTATTTGATTTAAGTGATATTGTTTTTTTTAGAATAAGTATATACCTTTGAATTTAAGTTTATCGTGTTTGTATGGTTATCTGGTATGGTAATTGCAGTGATTGGAAGATAAATTTATCTGAAATATTGGTAAGTTTCTGTTATCATAGGAGTTTGTATAGAGCTATATTTATTTAAATATACTGGAAGCATGGGACCTAGTAATTTTTAAGATGCATTAATGGACATGGATATTTGATATTATTGACTGTATTTCTGGTTGATGTAGTAAATGGCATTGTTCAGTCTATGGGAGGAATGGTCCCTAGAGTGTTTTGGGCGGTCTGGTTAATTGTAAGGATAGTTTTTATAATCGGCTGGTTTGTTACTGTTGATATATTTGGCATGGTCCCTGTGTATGTGGTAGGAATTGTTTGTCGATTGGTACAAACGGTAATAAATGAGAAGTTGTTTTTGTTTGCTTTATTAATTATAATAATGTATGTGTATTGTGTGACTTATATATGTTGGGTTGTGTTTATTACATTACTGCAGGTCGCTAGGTATATTGGTAGTTTTGTTTGTTATGTTAATGATATGGTGGTTAGCAAGGACGTTAGATTAAATTTTTGTTTGTTCAGCTTGTTTGTTGATTGCTATTCTCATCTTCGTCTTCGTCCTCCTCTTCCTTCTCCTCTACATAAAGATGCGATGGTATAAGGGTGTTAATGTTTGTAATGTTAGAGTGGATTATTTTAGGCTGAATGGTTCATGTTGTTGTTTGGTATTATCCCACTTAGCATATTTTATCTGATACTGGCATTTGATATTATGGTATGGGCAGTATCTAAATTTATGTAAGGTGTATGAGTGCTGAATTGACGAGGTATGATATATTTATACTTGGTAGCGAATATATTTCGTCTGTTGTCAGTAGAGCAGATCGCATGTGAAAGAGTTATATGTTATTTGTGTAAGGGCTGTGCAGACTGAATGGCTTGATGTTATGCTTGAGTTATAGTAGATGTTATTAATGCTGATTTTTTTTTAACTATACATGGCTGGTCTCAAACGAAGGGTGACTTGAGCTATTAGGATTAGTATGAGTGGTGTGTTGTGCTTTATTGCTGATTGCAATGACTGTGTTATTTATAGTTGAAGATTAAGTATTTTTAGGTTGCATGGTGACATGTATATATTTAATATCATCGATGAGCAAAGGAAATGTAATTGTAGTTCAGTTTTGGGTTGATCTGACCTGTATGTTTGCTTTGTACTCTTGAGTCATCGTGATTATATGGAGGTTGTGTTGGGTGGTATGGTTGATAAGTAGTACTTGAATTTTTCCAGATATATAAAAAATTGTAAGTTTGTTGGTTTCATATCAGGTGTTTGATGGATAGTTGGAGTGATTGTGGCATGGGCTGAACTAGAATGTATGGTTGCTTGGTACTCTTGAGTAATGGTAGTTTATATGTCTGGTGTGTTTTGCAGTATAGATGATTAGAATGGGTGAATTTTTCTTATGTTATACGAGATAGCATGGCAGTTTAGTTTGATGGGCTGTCTGGTATCAGTTTAATAAGGATGACAGAGGGTAGGAATGATTGTCGAATGGGATGGAATATTATGTTTGATTGATCTGTTGATTTAATGGTGTCTGACTTTCTATTGGATATATTTGATTTTAATGAGAATGACCATTCCTTTGTCAGTGTGATGGGAATGTTACACAAAGTGACGATTAGCTACAATCTGATTTAAGTGCGTTTCTACTATCCAGATATTTAAAATGGTCCTAAGTTGCTGAAATAATGATCGGAGGCATGTGAGAAATAGTATAATTTGTTCTTTGTCTTACCTGTAATACGTAAGTTCAGGTTTAGTTATCTAGGGCTTTTGTAGGATAGGTTATATTTATTTGACAAAAATTGGGAATGTTGTGTGATATGGGTCAGCTTGGAATATATAATTGCTTTGGTATTTATTATGGTGTATTAGTATGGCCGAGTTTTTTTTCTTGGGTTATAGAGAATTCCGCGGTTGTCATCTATGTCTAAAATGTTTTTATGTTATATTGTGTGGTATGTCTAGTCGGTTGGTCGTGAGGCATGTAAATTTAAGTTTGTTCATTGTAAGTGTTATTTTTTTGGATTGTTTAGTTTAGGCGTTATTTTTTTTAAGAATGTGGCAATAAAAAGAGGTGATGTTAGGTTGGATTATCTCTTATATATGTAAGGTTATAATCATATGTTTATTTTTAAAATAACAATGTTAATTAATTTGCATATTTTTTATGTGTTTTTAGGTATAAAATAATTGATTAAGTACTATGTACAAGGGGAAAAGGCATACATGATCAAAAATATAAGTAATATATAAAGTCAAAGACCTTTTTGATAGTGAAAAGTATGAGCATTTAAAAAGGGGTTAAGTCCTACAAATAGGAGATATATATTGAGCATGTATGATGGCCAAGGATAATGAAATCGTAGGTGTTGGCTTAAAAACAAACGCAGTCGTCAGCAGAATAAACAATATGGGTGGTTGAGAGGAAACGAGTAACCAGGAGGTGTTTAAATGTGTTCTCATATGATGGTTAAGTTTTGTTAGGTTATGACGTTTTAGTTTATGCTAGATTATGAGAGATAAGGTTATGTTTTTATAAGTTAGGATTGGTTGATGTAAGTGCAGATAGGTTAGTTTAAGATAATTCTCAGTGAATTTATGTTATTAAAGGTTTAATGAAGTTAGTTTAAGTTAAGTAAAATTATGTAAAGTTAGGTTAGGTTATGTGAAGTTGTGGTATATTCGGTTATTTTAGGTCAAGTTCAGTAACATTAAGTTGTATTTGTTGAAGTTAAGTTATGTCAAGTTAGGTGAAATTATGTTCAGTTAGGTTAGGTGAAGGAAGTTTAATTGAAGTTAGGGTAGGTTAGGTTGATTCTGGTTAAGTTTTTCTAAGACCTATATGTAGTTGTTAGGCCCTACACACGGTATTATATATTCCAAGACAAATATATAAAAAAAAATTATTAGCAATTCCTACATATAATGAAATATTTTATAAGTCCAGCTAAGATGGTGGGATGAAGGAAATGTCTATTTGGTGTAATGCAAGAGCATAAGAAAATAGGGATTAAATGATGGAGCATGAGAAAATGGAATCCAAGATGGTAAATACGAGGGTGGAAGATAGCGCATGAGAAAAATGATATCCAAGAGGGTGGTTTTAGAGTGTGATGCACAAGCGACAACATGCGTTATTAACAGGCGACTTAAGTGGAATATTAGAGCATAAATATCGATGGAAGAATGGAGCATGATATCAGGATAGTGCCAAAAGTGTGGTTTGGTATAGCATGATGCTAAGTTGTGGGGGTTGGAGGTTAGACGACTAAATTGGAATGATAGCATTATAAAATAGGGATGGAATGATAGAGTATGATGAAATGAAAACCAAGATTGCAGAGAGGAGCGAATACAACTTAGGTTGAATGAAGCTAAGTAACTGGTAAACAATATGGCAGACAAGACTATACACAATATGGCAGACAAGGATAGCTGCCAGAACCAAGATGGAAGAGAAGATGGTGTATAAAACTGCAGAGATGATGTTGGACATGATAGTGGACAAGATAATAGGTAGAACCTACACGGCGGTTTGTTGAAGCCTGAGCCCCTTTCTTAATTCTGGCTTCCAATTGGCAATTTTATTCTACTTCAGTAAAAGACAATTCTGATGTATAGAATAATTTAGTATCATCATCAACCACCTGACACAATATTTTTTCCAATTATGTCGATTAGAGTACCGTTTTTATTTTAATACAAACTCGTTGGTCGCCATAGCAACTTCCGAAAGAAAGGAACTTTATGTTATCATCAGAATTTTGAACGTTTTTTGTCACGGTACCAACTTATTGTCAATGACGGAGTTCTTGGAACAAAATTATATATTTACTGCTGTTACAATGCTAATCTTTTAAAAAGAAATTTAGCGTCAGGCTAGAGAAGGCATACAATACCTTATGGAAATACTCAATTATACAACAATAAATATTATTTAAAAAACCATCTATAACAATAAAAAAGAAATTTTTTTTTTGTTATTTTATAATTTATTAAATAACACAAGCGAAGTAATTTTCACAAAATATGTTATATAGTAACATCAATTAATATTTTAAGTTATTTTTTAACACAAAGCAATTTAATATACACACAGTTTGTTACACTAACATAAGAAGGCAATTTTGGAACATTTGCAGCACGCTACTGATTTCACACGTCACACAAAAGTTACAGTGTAGGTGGCTCTATTACCATTTTATTTATATTATTCAGTAGTATGTTCTTTGCAGCTTAATAATGCACATTTTTGAAAAAATAAAAATTGTGATCTTTGATCACACTAAATGTGGTACATTATTGTTGAACATGTAAAAATTTTTAATTCGGGAATAGCAAATTTTGAGAAATTTAATTAAATCAATTGAAAAAAATTTTACTATTTCTCTACATACGCATTAAAATGAATTTTGAAATTTTATTTGAAAATATTTAATACAACCTGGATGACACTGCATTAATAACCAGACTGCAATAAAATTAGGACTGTTAAAAACGGATTTTTTCTAGGGCAGCATTGANGATGACACTGCATTAATAACCAGACTGCAATAAAATTAGGACTGTTAAAAACGGATTTTTTCTAGGGCAGCATTGAATGTTTTTATCAAATGGGAATTAACTCACACCGGGTTTTGATGTCTATTCGTCTGTAATTTGAGTTCTCGTTGTTTTCTAATCCCCACAAAACTATAGTTTATGTTAATTATCATTTTGATGGTATACTGATCATTAAATAGAGTAATTCGAAAGCAAATACAGTAGTTTTAACGCATTTTAGTTGTTAACAACAAACTATGAAATTTTTATCCTATCCTAATAATTCATAGAAATATAGTGTACGTAACCAAACTGTCCATGTTCATATATCTATAATTGAACAACTGAATTTAGTCAGCAGATCTCACTGTTCCTACCACACAAAAAAGGAGCGATATCTTTTAAGAGAACAAATACAACAATGAAATCGCCTTCCAACTGCAGTAATATCAATAACTTATAAGAACATACAAACAATAACAATGAAATATGTTTGTGGCTATTTTAAAATACTATTACAAAACTGCACTGCTGAATAATCGTTGCAGATTTTTCTAAGTGCTTAGTGAACACTTAAAAAATATTTGAGAAAAATTTATCTTGTATTCTCAAAGACATTAAATTTTAAGCAAGAAGAAGATTAAACAGTTGAATCAATCTCAGTAAAGGCACGGACTGACATAAATAGTTCTACAGACAGAACTTACGCATCGTCGCAGGCAGAGATACATTGAAGTCTCAAGGTTGAAGGTTGCGATTATAAACTCGCTGTCTACTGGCCATCACTCTCTCAACGCCAGGTGGGGCCGCGGTGGTGTAGTTGTTAGAATACTAGACTCCCACTCAGGAGAACCGTGTTTGATTCACCGGCTGGGTAAGCCCGGATTTTCGCAAGTGGTAATAGGTGATATTTATATGAATTGAAACATTTAACGTTCGAATAGGATTGAGACAAAAATATATTTCACTATTTATTTTTAATATGAAAAAGCGACTGTTGATCAATTGTGTAGGTATAAAATCGGGTAAATGTTATCTGTAAAGTTAAGAATATATGTCATGCTTCTAAAAACGTTTGTTGGATTAAGCAAATGAAATTAACTTATTCTCAGAATACTTAAAAATCTTAAGGCCTGCGTCAGAACTAATGTCTTAAGTATTGGCTGTCTATTCACATTATAAAATTATAAAGATTTTTTCACAATTTGTTGTCTCATTCAATTTCTGAATATAAATTTTTTCGCTGTATACTAATCCTGGTTCGATAAGTTTTGTTTGATATATTTCATACAACCATCCAGTGACGTGATTCGCGATAGACTGCTATGTTGTTTATATTGCGTTAATAAATCTAAGATTGTTATGAATAAGCAGCAATAATAAACCATTAATATTGTCTGATTTTAGACTCATTATTTTATATTTTATTAATTTTCTTGAATAAAACCAACGCATTACAATTTGGTTTATTAAATGTATTTTCTCATTAACTGTTGGCAGTAATATTAAATAATCCGCGGTTATTTTCTTCTCCGCGAGAACTAGTGAGCTAACATATACTCAAATTAGTAGTTCTATAGTACTTAACTTAAAAATTAATTAATACAACATTCCTGTCGTTTAGAAATTAATTTAAATTCGCAGTAATATTTTAGTAGATATCCATTATTTTGAGTGCCCAAGTGCCATCTCACTGAGCCAAGTGAAGATTGAAGTAACGATTCCAAGCGCCAGAAAAAAGAATGCCAGAAGTGTATGGTAGAGTGACACTGGTGAGAAAGTGTACGTGTAACTCATGATTCTGGACATCTTCATGGAATCCTCAGTGTAATCATGCCTCCATTTATGTACATAGCCTCCTTTCACCAAACGCATCAAAACAGCATTCAACTGTCCAAGGAAGGGATTGTTGGGTGTCATGACCCAGTTGGCTGAGTGTGCATAGATGTAGCAGTCGTCAACGATATGCAACAAGGGAATCCCGTCCTTATAGTACCTCATGTTAGATGAGGTGCGTTTAGCAGTGATAAGGGTCATCACTCTACTTAAATTCCTATAAATTGCAATCATATCTAAAGCATCGTAATTATCTGTTATTGGGATGTATCTTCTCAAGGCTAATTGCATATCCTCGTTATCGAACTCAACTGTCTCTATCATCTCCAGTATGTCGTCAATTGACGTGAAGATGGAAAGTTTCATGTTTAATTCTAGAAACTCCTTAAAATCCTGTATGTCAGGGTAAAAATGCGTTTTAAAAATAAACGTCGTTAGTTTTCCAGAGTACGAAGCAGTTACTACAAGATTAAAAATTGTAGCAATAAGTATGATAATTCTCTGCACTAAATAGAGTGGCCTGGTATCACTTATTCCTACAATAGCAAGCCGTATTGTTTCTAAGTAAAAACTATCATTGCTTATATCTTCACGGTCGAATCGGGAAACAAAGTTCCAGAATGCTGCAATAAATACGTACGTGATGAAATACAGTACCCACGCAGGGTATGTAAGAGGCAGAACAATGTTCAAGTACATGGGTATAGTCTTACTTTTTGGAACAACAGCCGTGATGCAGAATCTTTCGTATGGATAAAGGCATCGTTTGGCCAAAGGTTCAACATACCATATTTCATCGGCGTACAGTGTCTTCGAGAACATTTGACTTTTAACCAATAAGGAGTTGGATTTGGGAAGGTTGTTCACTGAACCGTTAAATTTTTTCACAGCCGCATTAATTGCAAAGCTGCTAGGCCCCTCGAATTCAATGTCACCATTGTTTGCGTAATTTGTTTCTGCTAATTCTTGACCAGGTGACACACTGATATCAAATCTGTAGCCATATGTATCGTGAATTTTCTCAGGAAAGACTTCAAAATTTTCTATCGTTCCTTTGGCTATTATACAGGTTGCAGAGATTTCATCTTTGAAAGGGTTGTAAATAAACACGTGAGTCTTTGAAGCCAGCGGGGACACGTCATGAGTGTAGACGAGAGCGATGTTGAGAATGTTCTGAGAATCCCAGCAGTCCCTTAATATCCCAACAGTCTCCTGAGGGTCAACTTTAACCATTTCGGTTGTGATCAAAAGGAATCGAGATTGCGGATTCCAGAATGGAAGGCTCGTCCATTCGTAACGCGGTAAACACACTTCGCTGTCATACTTGGTAAAGATAATGTACCCCACGCTACTCTCCGTGGTTTCTAATTTAGTGAAATCTCTGTATCCAGCATCACTCGCGTTGGTGGGGAGGTGTAATACAGCAACTGATGTCTGTAGGTGAATGTAAGCCTGAATTAAGTCAACTGTTGGATCATTCAACGTATCTCCTTCGTAAATTGCTAAGAAATTAAAATTTCTCATGAAATATCTTTGTATAATTGTTTGCACGCCATTTAAATTTTCTTTCTTCAATGGATTCAAAGAGAAAATCGATGATGTTTTTGAACTGATATTTTCTGCGCAGCGTGCCATGTATGCACATTGAATAATGACCAGCAATATCGAATTATAAAAGCTTTTCTGGTTGAGAAACCCATTCATTTTCCGTAGGAAAATGTTATCAAACCATGATTGACTGTGATAAAATGTTTATAGATTTGTGGCAGTTATTGATGTGTTGCCCAGGTAAATTTCCATGACGTTCACTATCTGATTGCTTGCGATTTCAAAGTCCAATTTGCGGCATGACGTATCCTGTAAACAGTCAAACATATCCATAAAATATTAAAATTCTAAAACTGTTTTCAACACAANTTAAAAGCTTTTCTGGTTGAGAAACCCATTCATTTTCCGTAGGAAAATGTTATCAAACCATGATTGAATGTGATAAAATGTTTATAGATTTGTGGCAGTTATTGATGTGTTACCCAGGTAAATTTCCATGACGTTCATTATCTGATTGCTTGCGATTTCAAAGTCCATTTTGCGGCATGACGTATCCTGTAAACAGTCAAACATATCCATAAAATATTAAAATTCTAAAACTGTTTTCAACACAACAATTTTTCATATAATATTAAGTTAAACTTTTACTTTTATTATTTACATATGAGCTGAATACATATGTTCTCTACCTACGTGCAACACAAATGGTACATCACATTTCCCAANGAATGGTACATCAGATTTCCCAAATTGTTAGATCCCCTTTAATTTTAAGAATTTTTTTAATGTAACAACAAACAAATGATGTGCTCTTAAAACACTTCCACAAACTGTATAAAATGTTTTTCTAAGACAATAGGATGTTAATCAGTTTTCACAATATTAACATAGATAGAACTCTTAGACACAGAGATCAGTGGGTTGTGGTTTTGTGTTGAATGGTAATATGGTTCTTTCTCAGTGCTGTTCACACCCAGCGCACGCAACAGGCACCAGTAAACATAGTGAAGCCAAGAGAAACTGAATGCATTGCGGCCACTCACGAGAGGGCGACGAGGCACCCATCACACAAGTGTTGTGACGTCAACTGCAGTACTACGTTTAAAAGGCCGATGTGTCAACTAACTAACAATAAGGCAAAGCACAGAGCAAAAAAATAATTTCCTTACAACAGTTTACCACCCGCTGCTGACAGAGATAATAAGCACACAGAAACGAATTGACGGGATGATTTCTTTGAGNAAATGGTACATCACATTTCCCAAATTGTTAGATCCCCTTTAATTTTAAGAATTTTTTTTATGTAACAACAAACAAATGATGTGCTCTTAAAACACTTCCACAAACTGTATAAAATGTTTTTCTAAGACAATAAGATGTTAATCAGTTTTCACAATATTAACATAGATAGAACTCTTAGACACAGAGATCAGTGGGTTGTGGTTTTGTGTTGAATGGTAATATGGTTCTTTCTCAGTGCTGTTCACACCCAGCGCACGCAACAGGCACCAGTAAACATAGTGAAGCCAAGAGAAACTGAATGCATTGCGGCCACTCACGAGAGGGNATGTTAATCAGTTTTCACAATATTAACATAGATAGAACTCTTAGACACAGAGATCAGTGGGTTGTGGTTTTGTGTTGAATGGTAATATGGTTCTTTCTCAGTGCTGTTCACAACCAGCGCACGCAACAGGCACCAGTAAACATAGTGAAGCCAAGAGACACTGAATGCATTGCGGCCACTCACGAGAGGGCGACGAGGCACCCATCACAAAAGTGTTGTGACGTCAACTGCAGTACTACGTTTAAAAGGCCGATGTGTCAACTAACTAACAATAAGGCAAAGCACAGAGCAAAAAAATAATTTCCTTACAACAGTTTACCACCCGCTGCTGACAGAGATAATAAGCACACAGAAACGAATTGACGGGATGATTTCTTTGAGTTAGCGTACGCTCACTGATTGGCTGCTCAAGTCTCTGGAGACGAGCCTTGTGGTTACAAATAATTTGCTATTTCATGCTGCAAAATACGTCGTATTGGTTGGGCTGTCGGCTGGTAAGTTAATTGCCAGGCGCTAATTCGCGAATGGCGATCCAGCAGTTTGCTGGTCAGAGACGCAATTTTTCTGGCGGGTTGATCTGGAGTTCGCGGTGGAAGCTACGTTTTAAAATTTGTAGTCTTTAGTACTCTGTGCCGTAGACTTTAGTACTCGTGCTAGGGAGCTTGTACTATTTGAGGAAAAAATAGCAGCTTTAAATTATATAACGATGCCTGACATGATACTGGCTTCCGTTGAAATTACGTTTTAGGAACTCATCATTGTTATAACAATAACGTTTTATCTTATAAAGCGCCCCATGGTGAAGCGTTGTGCCGTTTTACTTCACGTGAATGAATATTAAGGAGATGTTTTCTTTAACAAAGACCTTTTAAATAACCTTTTGAATGTCATTGTCTGTTTATGTACACAATTTAACGAAAAAAAGAAAGTTTGCCCATGGAACATTTAGCAGTTCATTAAAGAAAGACTTTCTATGTTTCAACGTTGTTAAAATAGTGTGAATTATATTTTACCGGAGAGTAACACAATGTATAGTCTATTTAAATTTTTTTGCTTTGCTTTCGTTATACTTGGTTTAACCCATTCACTATTATCCTTCCGTTATACATAGACAATATGAACACATAAACGGACCAATACACAAACAGAATCCAACGCACAGTATGTACGCGTAGGACGGGAAAATAATTAAACATGTCAATGCAATGTGTTTTCAACTTTGAATAATCAAAAACCTGATCATGCCAATCCAATAGATTTACTTTACAAAATGGCCAAACATTTATTTATGTAGAATTGTATTGAGCAATATTTTCTTAATAGGATATATTTTAAAATTTATCTATCCTGTCTATTTGATTAGATCATATTGGATACCAAATAAAATCAATAATTTATGAAAATATTAGAGGTGAAAGTTCCATTTAATCATAAATTTCTTGAATGTAATTGGAATTATAAATTGCTAGGAAAAATAATTTAAATACACGTATAATATCTTATATACAAGGAAATAAGCCTATGTTATTTTTTAATAAAAAATTCTGCAGAATTTAAAATTTTCTTTGTTGTTTCCGAATATAGTAACGAAGGAAGTTCTTGGACACCGTGGTTCGTGGAACCCTACATTAGGGTTGCCCACCCAACTGATAGACTTCGGTGACGTTAAAGTGAAAATTAGTAAATCAGTTAAAAAATTAGTTTTTCAAACAATTGCACTGTTACGCTTCTTCAGCCAATTGTATTGTTTGGTTAATGTTTCTGTCATCACCTGTGTCCTGTCCTGTATATGAGCAAAACTCAAGAAAGATAAAGCGGGATAATCACCGCAAAGGGGAAACGATGCGTGCCTAGCTTTAATCATGTTATCAGCTGTTTCGGAAACATCAGGTGGTGCGTCCTCAATGCTCTTACCGAAGAATGAAGAACATATGTTTGTGGGACGGTTCATACGCAGCCGGGCCTTCCCGTTGTCGCTCAGGTACTGAACGGTCCGTAACGAGCTACAGACTCTCGACCTAGAAATATTTAAACGTTTGCCCAGACGTCTGTCGCGTAATGTAATTGGACTCAAATAATAATTTTTGGTTCATCTTGGTAATTACTAGCCATAAAATAATTAAGACAGTTGACGTATAACTTATTAAAAAATCTTGATGATGTCCATCGTACTTTGGGTAACCTTTTCTGAAAAAAAACTGTCTTGTAAAATAAAAACTGGCAAAGAAAATAAGAAGAGATAAATCTTTTAGACTTTACCCATCCAGAAAAAGGGAATATTTGGGGGAACTGTACTCAGGAAGGCTTTGTTCCCAACGATATTACCTGTTTCTAACTATTTAACAAAGGTGCTACTCTTTTGGCCTATGAGTGTTTCAATTGTTCATATTAGTGTATCTGAAATACTAAATACATCTCATTGATTTTTTCAAGAAAAAACTCTTACGCCTACTTCCTAAGTACCAAAAAATATATTATTTGCAACACCTGAAACCATACAATAGTGCGGGTGTGAAAAAAAAATATGTCGATCAACACAAGTAAAAAAAACATGCTAAACGTAAGTTTTAAAATAAAATATCAATAGTTTAATTTTATTTTATTAACTTCGCTTTCTGAGCTTGTGAGTATCAGTAAAACATATCACATTAAAGTACCTCGTTCACCAACCATCACAAAATCGATGTTCCTAAGGGAGATTTCGAAATATAATTGGGTATACTCAACCTCGTGAGAATAACTGGTATGACTCGGGTTAGAATAACTTATTTCGTACCGGAAATTAGACTGTGATGACCCCGTATCACTTTTTCCCTCCTAAATACCCCAAAATCTTACTTATGTATATTTNTTTAGAATAACTTATTTCGTACTACCGGAAATTAGACTGTGATGACCCCGTATCACTTTTTCCCTCCTAAATACCCCAAAATCTTACTTATGTATATTTTTATATATTTCAGTAGTGCCTTAGATCTGCTTGACAGTGATCTCATACAAGCACCCATGGTTACGTGTTATCAGGGACAGTGGAAAAAGATGGCCATGGCATTTGTTAACTCATTCGGTCACACTTATTTCTCTATTGTTTGAGGTGTTGGAAACAAGGAATATTTTAACAAGTAAAGTATTGAATGAGACGCAGAACTAGCGCAATTATCACAACTTATGACATGTATGCATTTTGTTTGTTAAATTTATTCGTGCCTGTAATAAAGCAAAGAGTAGGACAATTTTCGATTCAGTATCCCACAGGATGAATATTTCGCATTAAGCCTGGCAACAACACCGTCCGTCGTTTTTTTATGAAGTTAGGAACTTCCCTACAAATTGTACTGATGCCAAATATATTTCGGAAGCTTTTAATTAATGCATAAGGGGGACAATAAAGCATTCCCGTTTTCTCACCAAGCGTATATATATACACTTGTATCTTCAATTTCCAAATAATTTCTTAGTGTGTACATTAGTCGTTATTTCCAACTTTTTTGAAGCTTTGCTTAAGTTAAACTTCCAGGTTTTTCATGCGATATATGCAAACTAATAGTATAAATTATTATCGGAGCGCCAACGCACCGCATTCGTTCGCAATTTGTGATAATATTTTGTTTAAGAACTGTATTCGTAATAGGCGTTGCAAACACATATATTATTTCACAGCCTTTATAAATATTAGTTACAAATAAAATATTGACATTTCAAGATAAAATATAAGTAAAATTAAAATATAAAAAAATGAGAATTTTATTTATTACAAGGATAACACACTAGTGATAAATGACATATTTTATAAAACTTCATAACTCGCCATACATGGGGTGTTTTTAACAGGTTTAGTTCGAATAGTGTCAAGAAACTAAGAACAGCATATAACAATTCTTATCGTTAGAAGGGAATATCCCAAGTATTTTCCCTTCAGTGATTTAAAAAGTAAAAATCATATGAATCCATTACAGCCGGACCGAGATCAGAGTAAGAAGCAAACGAGTAATATACAAACTGTTCTTATAATTCTACAGTTCCACTTGACGTACTAATAAGGTCACAATTTGCCTGGCAATGTTTCAGTATTCTTGAAATTTTACCAGCAAAAATTATATAAACTTATGTGTAGGTTAGTCATATTGTCTTTTAAGAACTGTAGTTCCATAAAGCAAAGAATATTTCATCTTTATAATATGCATAGAAATCAACTTAGGAGGGGAGTTTAGTTTTAAAATTTTTGGACCAAAATATGAATAATTTTTTCAGATCGTATTAAATATTTGTGTCTACTTTGTATTCCAAGTGAAGACTGATACGTATCCTTAATAGTATATTTTATATATAAATATAAATAATCTCAAATATTAAAAATTTTTATTACTTAAACATATTGCATTACCGAATTATATTTCAAATTATGATATCATTTTTATCTTTTGTAAACCTATATTTAAACATTGTTTTAATAAATTAAAATTGTTACCTTGCAAAATTATGAAATAATTTTTATGAAATGACCTAGTTCCTAAAAACAATTGTGTAATAAGATTGCAAAATGTTTAACAATAAGTTATATGTTATTAAATTCGTTAAATTGTTATGTATTGTGGGTTCAAAATATGCTAAGAATGTTCTAAATATATTTCATTTAAAGTATGTGAAACTAGAAATTACTATAATCCGTTTAGTCAAAAACAGGCAGGAAATGGAAATTAAGTAAAACACTATTTTATTACAAAATAAAGTTTCCTTTTTCAGTCATAGTACGAAATATATAAATTTATAATTTACATACGTACATACACTTATATACAATATATGAACTGAGCTATTAATTGTCATTATTTTATAATTTTTATTTTATGTTCACGTTATTTAAAATGGAGAAATATGTACAAACCTCATGTTTTATATTATTTTGTATTCAGTATCTTACACACTGGAATTGTAAATACGAACATAAAATTAAAAATACTCTTTTCAGTTTCGAATGTCTTCAAACTTCTGAGTAAATAGGCCTGAAGTTGAAATATGAACTGGGTTATTTATTTTCAAAGTTAATTAAAAAAAAACTGAAAAGTTTAATAATAATTCTGCGTTTATTATTAAATGATAATAATATATTTTAGTATAATTTCGGAGTTCTTCTGTTAAAAAAGTACTGTAATTTCCACTAAAACTTGTGAAGCTCTTCGTATAAAATTTCACATACTTTTTAACAGGCAGTGTGTAACCGAATTTTCAAGTTTATTAAAATATAATGAATATGCGGTTGTTGCGTATTTCGACCAGAGCTCATTAGAATACAAAAAAAATGTAAAATAACTCTTAGGTCTATAATTTTAACAATATTTTATGTTATTTAATGTACAGTGAAATATGCTATTGTATTTAAGTTGATAAAATTATACACATATAATGTGTAATTATAAAGCAAGTTCGAATATAAGTCCCTATTACAATGCTGTTAAATGGTATTGTTTCTCTTTTAAGTTATTTCCATTCTTACGTTTATTTCATTGGAAGTCACCATTGCAATTCTATATATTTTTATTGAACTTATTAGGTTGATTTCATCTTAATATATTTAGCGATAAATTAATTGTAAGGGGAGGAAAACTGAGTGAATATGTATTTCACATAAACTCTCAGAAATAATTCGCAATTTTATTATATGCATGTTAACCTAGAGTGAGGAAGCGATAATGGTAAAGGTATTTCCCATTCATTCACGCCAACATTCCTAAATTTTCTCAAAAACTAATTAATTGGGTTGGAAAGTTCCCAGATTTGTATACTGGCAACGATAAACTTTCCATATTTGTAAACAGATGTGTCATTTTGTTCCATAATACAAGACGGTTAAAAATGTCAATTTCTCTTAAGAAGTTTACTCGAAATGATTTTACTGTTTGGGATTGTGGTTAAAAAAGTTATATGATACAAAGTAACACAAAGTCTGAAAGATACATATTATAAATTTTTCGCTGGTGGATTAAAATATAAACAAATGAAATTCAGTGTGATTCTTAACATTCATTTATTATTTCTCACCAGAACTTAAATAAAGTCCTCGGTATATACCTACAAAATAATAGTTATGCTTACCAAATATTTCTGATATATTCAACATTTCGAACGAACTAATGCATGATTTGCAGTAAGTTTCAGCTTTTTCCAGTAACTACCATGGGATCCGAACCTCACTGTGAGCTAGTTTGTTCCGCTGCCAAGTGCACGCTAAGCGAAGGGAAGAGTAGAGAGATCGATATATGTAACTCTAATGGCCGTGCATTAAATCTAGATTGGAATCTTGTGTGAACACTTTACAGCCAGCCGTGCATTTGGGGATAGATTGGCTATCTGCCCGGTAAAGATGCGAATGAAAATATTATTACATAATACCACAGTAGCCTAAAATATCCGGTTCTAAGAAACCAGACGTCTGGAAGGTAGCAGGGGAGCCAGTAGCGTCTCCCGCGTTAACCAATGACGTCACCGCGGCTCCAGTGCAAGGCTTTAGGCACGCGAGGCTCTACACAAGGTTATAAAAATGCTATCGTCTCTGATTGGCTACGCATTTCTCTTACAATTTTTTCGAAAACATAATTTTTTTTAAATTTTATAAATATTTTATTGTAATTTTTTTTCAATTTCATTTTGATCTTAAACTGATAAGCTAGCGACGCTCTCGAAACTGGCAAGTCAGTAAAGGTCATGTTAGCTTAAGAATGAGAACAAATAGTCATTTCATATTTTTGCGAACTTATATGCATAGTTGGCCGTAATTCCCTAACCGTTTAAAATGTTGTGGTCCAATTCATATCATAGGCTTCGACTCAGACAAGGAAAATTAACAAATTGACATTTAAGCCCTATGCAAACTTATAAGCATAGTTGCCGATAATTCCCGAACAATTTAAGATGTTCTCGTCAAATTCATATCATAGGCATCGACGCCGACAAGGGAAATTTAAACATGGTCACTTAAGCCCTATGCAATCCTATAAAAATAGTTGGCCGTAATTCCCGAACCGTCTAAGTTGATTTCGTCAAATTGATATCATAGGCTGCGACGCAGACAAAGAAAATTAATAAATGGTCATTAAAGCCCCATGAGAACTTATAAGCATAGTTGACTGTAATTCCTGATGCCGTTTAATATGAAGTCGTCAAATACAAAACATTGGTATCGGCCTCAACAAGGGAAATTAAAAAATGGTAATTTAAGCCCTATGCGAACTTATAAGCATAGTTGGCCATAATTCCCGAAGTGTGATAGATGTAGTCGTCAAATTCATATCAAAGGCATCGATGCAGACAAGAAAATTAACAAATGGTCATTTAAGCACTATGCGAACTTATAAGAACGCTTCCTTACATAAAGGTTGATGCCATACATATATACACACACACACGCACTTACCCAAACATATGTGCACACATACACACACACTTACCCAAACATATATGTGCACACACCCACCCTTACCAAAACATACACGCATACACAAGCACTAACACAAAAATATAGGCGCACACACACGCTCTTACACAAACAAATACAAAAACAAACACGCACTTACACAGCCATATATGCACACACATATTCACTTACCCAACATATTCGGCCAAAAACACTCACATACACAAACATATATGCGTACACACATACACTTACCCAAACAAATACGAGCAAGAACACGCACTAACCCAAACATATATACACACACACAAACATTTTCCTAAAGATATAAGCACACACACACATTTACCCAAACATATACGCACACAAACATGCACTTACCCAAACATGACCGCGTACAATTACAGAATTACCCAAACATTTACTCACACACAAACACACGTAACATGATATAAACGCGCAACAAACACTCAGTTATGCAAACATATATGAGCATACACACACATTTATCAAAACAAACACATGTACTCACGCACTTACCCAAAACTATAAGCGCACTCACAGGGACTTACCCAAATATATATGAGCACAAACATGCACTTTACCAAACATATTGCTGCACAAGCATGAACATACCCAAACATATATGTGCACAAACGCACTTACCCAAACATATATGAGCACAAACAAGCGCTTACTCAAACAAATATGAGCACACACATGCACTTACCCCAACATTTACATGCACAATCACGCACTTAACCAAACATAAACTCCCACACACACACTTACCATGATATAAACGCCTACAATCACTCAGTTCTGCAAACCTATACGAGCAGACAAACAAACTTAACTAAACATATACATGCACACACGCACTTACCCAAACATATAAGAGCACACACATGCGCTTACCCAAACATATAAATGCTCAAACATGCACCACTAAAATATAAATGCGCACACACACACTTACCCAAATACATATTCACACACACACAGTTACCATAATATATACACGCAAAAACATGCACTTACCCAATCATCTACAAGCGCACATATGAACTTAAGCAAACATCAAAGTACACATCAACATGCTCTAACCCGAACTCATAGGCACACACACAGGCACTGACCCAAACTTATTGGTGCACACACACGCACTGTCCCAACATATACGCACCCAAACACGCACTTACCCAAACACGCACTTACCCAAACACGCACTTACCCAAACACGCACTTACCCAAACACGCACTTACCCAAACACGCACTTACCCAAACACGCACTTACCCAAACACGCACTTACCCAAACACGCACTTACCCAAACACGCACTTACCCAAACACGCACTTACCCAAACACGCACTTACCCAAACACGCACTTACCCAAACACGCACTTACCCAAACACGCACTTACCCAAACACGCACTTACCCAAACACGCACTTACCCAAACATACATGCAAACACACACACGCACTAACCTAACAAAAATTATCACAAACATACACTTACCCAAAAACACAAACACACAAACATGCTCTTACCCAAACATATAAGCACCCAAATATGCACTTACCCAATCATTTACGTCCACACACACGCACTTCCCAAAAATATAAGGAAACAGTCAAGCACTTACCCAAACATATACGCGCACAGACATGCACAACTCAAACATATAGGAGCACACACATGCAATTACCCAAACATATATGCTTACAAAAACACACTTACTCAAACATATACGCACACACACATACACATACCCGAACATATATGCCCACAAACACGCTCTTACATAAACACATACATGCACAAACACACATTAACTTAAATATATGCACACACACATATGCACTTACCCAAACATATACGCCCACAAATACGAACTTACACTAACATATATGAGATCTCACACGCACTTACCCAAACATATACGGGCGCACACACGAGCTTACCCAAACATTTACATGCACACTCACGCACTTACCCAAAAATATACGAGCACACATACACACTTACCCACACATACACACTTACCCGAAAACATATGCGCACAAACATAGACTTACCCAAACGTATACGTGCACAATAATGCACTTACCCAAACATATACATGCACAAACACGCACTTACAAAAACATATATGCGCACAAATACGCACTTACCCAAACATATGCGGGTACAAACATGCAATTACCTAAACATAAACGCGCACAAACATGAACTTACCCAAACTTATACGCTCGTAAACATGCACTTACCCAAACATATACACACATAAACACGCACTTACCCAAACATATACTCGCACAATCAGGCATTTACCCAAACGTATACACGCGCACGCACATACACACCCATACATATATGCGTACAAACATAGGCACACCCATACATATACGCGCACACACACAAACGCACAACCAAACAGGTGTGTACACGGCACTTACCTATCTGTCCTTGCCCTCCCACTTATCATCTGCATTTCTATGCAGATGGGCCCCGGGCTTGGAACCAAGCAGTACACTTTTCCTGTGACATAACCAATTTTTAATTACATAAGTATAGTGTACAGGCGGGTTACAATGCCAAAAATGAAAAAAAACCCACATAAATAAAACAAACCGGACTAAGGAACTCCGAGGTATATGATAGCATGGGGAAATTACTACCGAAGAGAAGGACTACGAAAATAATGTTGCTTACGCCGTTACTAACGTAAGGTCACTTCCTAAAGAGTGCAAAGGAACAGATCAGTGGAAATCAATAACGTCAATACAATATCATTGTTTCGAAGGTGTTAGCAACCTGAGCTTCTTTCAAAAGTTGAGAGAAAATTGTTACTTTAAAATAATTATGCAAATATACATATGTATAGCTTAGTCAAGTATGATACATTAACTGTTGCGAAGGTTACAGAAAACCCTCGCATCTTGCAAATGTCTAGAGAAAACTGTTACTTTAAAATATATATATTATCTAACAAGAATTACATAAACAGCCAGACGGCATGCTTTCCTTGTGTAGTATCTGTCACTTGTGCAATATACTCTGGTTAGTACTGACAACTTTTTATACTTAACAGTTGTTAAGTATAAACAATATAATTATTAATAAATTAATATCGCTAAAATAATAATAATATTAATATGACATCATCCAAGGTTGCTGTCGTCTCAAGAATCCTTCGATAGAGAACTGAGTTCGAGGTTTGGAACTATATAAACTATTAATTATCTTTAGTACTTTGACTTTATCAGCTAATTTTAATTTCCTAAGGAATATGAGAAATCCAAGGTGGAATGACTGTTGTACTGACTGGGATGGTCTGATCTTGTCTCGTACTATCTAAAGTCACGTAGAGTATGTGACACTTGTGCAATATGTACTGGTTGGTTGGTAAGTTCTAATAAGTTGTTTACTTTGGATATTTTTTATATCTGTTTGCGATGGTATGTAGCAGTGTTGACCTTATCTTTCTCCATAATTCGTGACTCTGTCATAGTATTTTATTTTAGTCTAACGTCACAAATTTTGTTCGTTGCTTGGTAGAAATTGTGTCTCTCTATAGCGTGGCTAAGACCTAGGATGTATGTGAGAACGATCGTTTTGCTATTTGTTTTACTGTACTATCCAAGGCTACAATGCTAGCTTTTATTTCAGACACACAGTATTGTCTAGCGTCGTGAGCTGTTCAGTGCTAGTCACTTGTACAATATTTTTGGTAGGTGAAATGAACTTGTTTTTTTTTATGTCGGTTAGTATCAGCGTTTCGAGAGGGTATATTTTTTCGGTCTAGCATAATGTATAGTGTTACTTACGTGTGCAGTATGCAGCGGTCGGTGGGATTTTATAACTATTTACCTTTGCATTTTTTTAATGCAGCTGTGACCTTCAGTGTACATGGTACTTGAACCTTGTTTATGATACGTCTCTCACCCTACATGTACGACGACTGCAGTCACCAGAGTACACAGTAATTGCTACAATTCAAACAATGTCTCTCCCTACAGATCTAACAGCCAAGGGTTATGTTTAAAACATGCATGTGTTAATATATAAGAAAGGTGTATGGAAGAAATATGTGACAAAAAAAGGTGGAATGATCGTGCATGCAATGTCCTCGTCAGAGCGCTAGGTAAAAGGAGCCCAGGAAGAAATATGGGAAAATCAAGGTGGAATGGTAGAGCATAAGACTCGGTTCGTCAGGACGTTAGGTGAATGATGCTCAGAAGGAGTATGAGAAAACTGGTTGTGGAAGGAATGTAGTAGTGATCGGGGCAACCTACAACAGCCGACACAAGTGTTAAATGTGCTGGTTGGTGAGTGTTTATAGTTTATTACTTAACATTTATTTTTAATATCTGTTTTGGTTTTGTATCGATATACTATAATAATAGGTGAGTGTTCTGCATGTAGGAATTCAGCCATATGGTCTGAAGGTTATCGTGACCCTAGCAGGTACTGTGGGACCTTGGAGCCTTACAAAGCACTCACTAGGCTAGTGTTATTCGTTAAACTTGCCACGACCTGCTCGGTGCTTGCTTCGTCACCCAACAAGCAGGAGAAAGTTCCTCTCCTTGGGTTAATCGCTTTCATTTGACAAAAACCTGATAATTAGATTTCCTAGTGATGGATGTGAACCTAATATTAGCATTGCTATGATACATGAATATCGTTCAAATGATAATATGACGCCATCCAAGATGGCCATTGTCTAAAGAATCCTCCGATAGAGAACTGAGTTCGGGTCTTGGAACTATACAATTTATTGATTCTCTTTCGTACATAAGATATTTTAAAAAACATGTAAAGGCAAATAGTTATAAACTCCTACCGACCGCTGTATATTGCACACGCAACGACCACTATACATTACCTTAGAATAGTATAGTGGTTGCCTTGTTTAGTACAGCAATAATAGTACTCGATCATTCTCCCATTCGTCCGAGTTTTCAGACAGGTAAATTCAACCAAGCATAGAATAACATATATAACATTAGACTAACGTAAATTAATATGACAGAGTCTTGAAGTATGGAAAGCGCCAAGGTCAACACTGCCACGTACCTACACAAACAGATATAAGACAAATGAAAAGTAAAAAAAGTTATAAGTACTTACCTGCGTATATTGCACAAGTGACAGATACTACACAAAGAAAGCATGCCGTCTGGCTGTTTATGTAATTCTTGTTCGATAATATATCTATTTTAAAGTAACAATTTTCTCTAGACATTTGCAAGAAGCTAGGATTGCTGTCACCTTCGCAACAGTTAATGTATTATACTTGGCTAAGCTCTACATATTTATATTTGCATAATTATTTTTAGTTATAATTTTCTCTCACTTTTGAAAGAAGCTCGGGTTGCTAACACCTTCGAAACAATGTTAATGTATTGCCTTTATTGATTCCCACTCATATGTTCCCTAGCACTCTTTTAGGAAGTGATCCTTCATTAGTAACGGCGTAAACAACATCATACTTGTAGCCCTTCTCTTCAGTAGTAATTTTCTCATGCTATCATCTATCTGGGCGTTCCTTAGTCCGCTTTGTTTTTTTTTTTAGAAGAGTTGTCTTTCATATTCGGCATTGTAAACCTTCTGCACACTATAATTATGTCAATAACAATTGGTAATGTCATAGGAATAGTGTACTGCTAGGTTCCAAGCCTGGGGCCCATCTGCAAAGAAATGCAGATGGTATGTGGGAGGGCAACGACAGATAGGTAAGTGCCGTGTGTGCACCTGTTTGATTGTGCGTTTGTGTATGTGCGCGTATATGTGTGAATTTGCGTATGTTTGTAAGCATATATGTGTGGGTGTGTGCGTGTGTGTGCATGTATATGTTTGTTTAAGTAAGTGATTTTGCGCGTATATGTTTGGGTAAGGGCGTGTTTGTGCACGTATATGTTTGGATAAGTGAGTGTGTGTGCGTATATGTTTGGGTAAGGTTTAGTTTGTGCGCTTATATGTTTGGGTAAGTGCATGATTGTGCGTCTATATTTTTGTTTAAGTGCGTGATTGTGGGCATATATGTTTGGGTTAGTGTGGGTGCGTGGACATATATGTTTTGTTTAGTGCGTGTTTGTGCATGTATATGTTAGGGTAAGTGCATGTGTATGCTCGTATAAGGTTGGGTAAGTGCATTTTTGTGCGCATATATGTTTGGATGTGCGTGTTTGTGCGCATATATATTTGGGTAAGTGCATGTTTGTGCAATTAATGTTTGGGTAGGTGGATGTGTGTGCGTGTATATGTTTTGGTATATGTGTTTGTGTATGTATATGTTCGGGTAAGTGCTTGTGAATGTGCTCGTATATGTTTGGGTAATTACCGGTGTGTTCTCGTATATGTTTGGGTATGTGAGTGTTAGTGCACATATATGTTTGGGTAAGTGAGTATGTGTGCATGTTAATGTTTGGGTTAGTGAGTGTGTGTGCGTTATTGTCTGGCATATGCCTTTTTTTAAGGGTGCGTGCTTATAAGTTCGCATAGGGTTTAAATTATCATTTGTTAATTTTCCTTGTTTGCGTTGATGTCTATGATATGTATTTGATGAGTACATCATTCATGGTTTGCGAATTATGGCCAACTATGCTTATCGGTTCGCATAAGGTTTAATTTACTATTTGTTAATTTTCTTAGACAGCGTCGTTTCCTATGGTATGATTTTGAAGATTGCATCTTAAATAGTTCGGGAATTAAGGGCCAACTATGCTCATAAGTTCGCATAGGGCCTAAATGACCATTTCATTTTTTTTTTCTTCAGCGGCGCTGCCTATGATATAAAATTGACGAGTACATCTGAAACGGTTCGGGAATTATGGCTAATAAGGCTTATAGGTTCGCATAAGGCTTAAATTACAATTTAGTAATTTTCCTTGTCTGTGTCGATGCTTATGTTATGCATTTGAATAACACATCCTAAACTGTTCGGGAATTACGGCCAACTATGCTTAAGGTTCGCATAGGGCTTCAATGACAATTTGATAATTTTCCTTGTCTGCATCGATGCCAATGATATGAATTTGACGAGTACATCTTAAATGGTTTGGGAATTACGGCCTACTATGCTTATAAGTTCGCATAGGTATTAAATGACCATGTTTTGATGCCTATTTGTTCGCATAGGGCTTAAATGACCATTTGTTAATTTTCCTTGTTTGTGTCGATCCCTATTATATGAATTTGACACGTACATCTTAAACGGTTCCGGGGTACGGCCAACAATGCTTATAAGTTTGCATAGGGCTGAAATGACTAATTGTAAATTTTTCTTGTTGGCGTCGATGCCTAAGTTATGGGGTTTTTGAGTATATTTTAAACGGTTCGGGAATTACGGCTACCTATGCTTATAAGTTCGTATAGGGCTTAAATGATAATTTTTTTAATTTATTCAGCTAGAATGACCTGTACTGACTTGCCAGTTTCAGGAGCCTCACGTAGCTAATCATATAATGATCAAAATTAAATATAAAAAAATATATATTAAATTTAAAAATGTATATTTTCGAACACAATTGTGAGAGCCTCGCGTAGCCAATCAGAGACGATAGCATTTTTGGAGTGTCGTGAAGAGCNTAATTTATTCAGCTAGAATGACCTGTACTGACTTGCCAGTTTCAGGAGCCTCACGTAGCTAATCATATAATGATCAAAATTAAATATAAAAAAATATATATTAAATTTAAAAATATATATTTTCGAACACAATTGTGAGAGCCTCGCGTAGCCAATCAGAGACGATAGCATTTTTGGAGTGTCGTGAAGAGCCTCGCTTACCTAAAACCTAGCGCTGGAGCCGCTGTGACGTGTTCGGCTGACGCGGGAGACGCTACTGGCTTCCCTGCTCTCTAGGTGCATCGCCAGGTGCATCAGAACTGGCTATTTTTGGCTACTTACTACATATTTCATTTATACATAAATGAAAAGCTGGTTCAGCAGTTAGATCGGCATTCGAAGTTGGGCCATAAACTATGAGGAACGAGATAAAATCACGCCCTTGTATATGGTGGTAACATAACGCAAGGGAGGGAGAAGTGGCAGAACTAAAAACCTACCGTTGAATTGCCACGTTTGCTGGGTTTTCCATGAGGCGAATATACATTTTTGATCCCGCAAGGACACGAACCACGTTTCACCTAGTGAGAAACAGGTGGACTTACATATACTCAACAATGGCTCCTTATTGGTTTTTTCAGTTATTAATATTCACCCCATTCCTTTAATGTTGTATGTAGTGGCACTGCATGATGGAAGCAAAAACATTGGAACACAGCCAACAAAGAAAATCAATCATAAACTTAATACTGTGTGATTTTACATTAAGGACTTCGCAAAATAAGAAGATTGGAGAAGGAATAAAGAGAAGTAATTTGGGCTCCTCATTAATCGAGGTCTTGAGAGCCGTTAAGGAAAATATAATGGTAGTAAAGAGCAGCACCGGAATGCAAGAGCAGGTGAAACGGGTAATAACGGCGAAACCCGCTGACCAGTGACATCGTACTACACGATTCACACATGCCAAAATACAGGACCGACCGCGCAGCAAACCGAACATGGTTCGCCTAACTAGGAAGCTAGTAGTTTAACCACTACACAACCGTGGCTCCTTGAATTCGAAGATAAATACTCCCTTCACACTCAGTGTGGATGAAACACAATAGTCGACTGTATTGAGACAATAACCGAGATAGCCTGTGTACTCCGTCACCAAACATGAACTTTAGAAAACGTCAAAGAATTATAAATTATTCATATACTTCTTAAAACCCAATATTTTATTAAAGCAATATATTCAATACTAAATTATTTTGTTTAAAATATAATAATAAAATAATATAAAAATTAATAAATATTTGATGTTTAGTTATTACTAGGATAAACAATTGATTGATGCGTTAATGTAAGAAGACATAACTCCTGAAAAGCAAGTTTTTTGTAGGTACTCTATTGTAATAATTCACCAGTTTTTGTTATTGAGGATATGCTTGTTTACGAATCGATGGCCCCGATTGTGAGCATTGCTGCAGTTATGAGGAAAGAGGGTTTTTTTTTATTTGGTTACCGTTGGCAACGTAATTGTTTACTATGGCGGTAATCTATCAGCGCAGCGAGATCTGTAGCGTGCAGCCAGGACACGTCCTCTGGCCAACCAGGCGGACGACATGCACATGTGTGAGCTCTACACGCATTCCGGGGACCTCGGGGTTTTATAGTCATACTTCTCACCTACCTCACCACGGAGGTCCAGGTTCTAGTCCCGGTGGTTTCCCCTGGATTTCTGCATGCGGCAAATTTGGCGGACGTTGCCGCCAGCTGGTGTTTTCTCACGGATATCCTGTTTCCCTCGCTCTCTCGTTCAAACGATGCTTCACTATTACCTCACTTCAGATCACAGGCACCGAACATCTCACTGTTAATCTCTTAACAAAACCTCTCTACATCTACTACTACTATCACGTATAGTCTGTATACAATTAACTGAGCACTATCATATACAACAATTGAAAAATTACACTTCACCTACCTGCATACATATTTTAGCTGCCGTACTGACAGACATATCTACACGTTTAATTGAATCTGTTAATTAAACATTTGTAAATAACTTATTTATTTAAAGATTAGTTATAATATGCGCGAAAATCAGATGTTTATACGCATCTATAATTAATAAATAATAATGAATTGATTTCTTTTTATAATAATTATTATATATGCTATACTGATTTAAGGTTTCTTTATGTAGCAGAATTTTAGTTAAGGCCTTAACCGCTTCGCCTGTAAGATAAGTATCCAACGAATCACTTTAATCTTACGTGTTGGTTAAACTTACGGCGCAGTTTGTATAGTCTTCATTCTATGCAGTCATAAATAAACCGCATTAATTTAATAGTCTGCTGAATTGTCTTTTAATATTTCGTCTATATCATTCAGAACTATAATTGCGTCATCGTTTTCTGGCCCACTTTCCTTGGAAATACATGTATTCTTATTAACTCATGAGAAGGAGTGATATATTTTTTTTAATAATACCTTGTATTAATACATTCGTCATTTATTGTGCTATTGTCGCTTAAACCGAGAATCTTGCCCATAACAACCAATATATATTCAGTCTCGATAGCAGTTAGCTTGTCTTCGATTTTCTTACTACGTTCCGTCCGAATGGTACCAAGCGGTGTAAAAAAAAACTCGGTTTGTCTATTGCTATTAGAAAACGAAATACCGAATCCTTTTAGTCACATATATGAATTATCACTGACTACGGACTTTCTGTGGATGATAATGTCTGTACCTTACATATTGATTTCGCAGGTAACTTCTGCTGTCACAGTAAATCAGCCACACTTATTATTTAACAAAAGACAATTTTTAAACGAATGTAGGTTGTTCACGCTATTGTGAACACTTTTTAAAGACACGTTTACATATTCCTTACAGCTTCTTGTAAATCTTGTCGGCAAATGTTAATATAAATTGTAATGTTAATAATAAACACAGTGGATTTGTTTAGTAGCTTTCAAAGTTTTTGTCTGTGGCTTCAAAATAATATATAATTTAAGTTCGTATCTCTACTAACAGTAACTAGTGATCAATATAACTTGGATAGCCTATAACAATGATCACATTATTTGCAATACAATTTTTACGCTACTCTCCGAAGGAAAAATACATTTCAATAATGAACCATGAACCTGATTACATTTGTTCACTATCATAATCAGCCTTGCAGCACAAAACCTGCTCTCCGTATTCCGACGTACCAATACCGCCTTATCAAAAACAACGTGGCGAGTATTTAAAGTTAAAACACCTTTTTATTTATGCAAGTGTTTCAAATTTTTATGTTAACTTTGTGCAGAATATTTTTAATGAAAGTAAAATACATTGAAAATAGCCAAACCACTTTATAAATGTAAAAGCTTATTTCTGTGGAAAATTTTAATGTACACAGCCATGATCATTACTGTAGACAAGGTGACTTTAAGAGATGTACTCGTCATTGACGAATTAAATTCACTGAAATGTTTAGAAGACGAAAATTTGTCTACCTTATATTTAGTCTATGGTTTACGCCTTATAATATGTGATAATTTGATTCGTTTTCTCATTAACCTACTTTCTAAAGGAAAGGTTTGCTTACGATATTCTCTCAAGACCTGGCTGTTGAGGCTCCCAAATCTCTTTACTCTCCGCTTATATCACTTTCCTGCCTGTGAGTATGTAACTTTATATGCGTGTGTCTGCAGATAATGTCATCAGACATATATTGTTTTCCACCGAGCATGATGCTTATTATCAAAGTGGCTGTCATTTTGAATTTAGTGGGATTTGTGATATCTCGGGAACCATTTCACGGATTTAAATCGAATTTCTTATGGTGAAAGTGTATCGTGTAACCATTTTAAATGGAATGGATACAGTATCAGCTTTTCAATTTGTTACAGAGCACTACCTAAATAAATATATATTTTTAATTTTTTTCTTGGAAGCTACTCAACATATTATCGCAAAACTTGTTATATAAGATTGACTGTAAAGTCCTGTGTACAAACATACGATTTAAATGGAAATTGTTTTACAAATGGCAGCCATGTGCGATTGTAGTGCCTATTACAAGCATAATATATGGCAACGAAATATAATAATTCTATGATATTTTAAACAAAGAATTTAATGGTGTGTGTCAAGTTAACATAAAACTTAATAAAAAAAACTCCACAAGGGTGCAATGGATTGAAACAAGAAGCCCGCATTTGACACCTCGTTCGTCTGCCTCTTAAAGAACTGCTTTTATAAGAGTAAACAATACCCAAAAGCCAAACCGTCTGGAGGCGGTGTAAAATGAACTTAATCGATGGTAAGAATTGTGTGTGGAGTGTAAAGGATAACCCAGAAAAAATAAGACAATATTTTTTTTTGTTATTATCCAATGCAAAAAACATGTTATACGCGTCCACGACATCATTACGATGAGAACATTTAATTCTTGAAAACTTCTTAAACTTTTGAGTACATTATCTTTAATAAAACACAAAACGATTACAAAAATTTAATATCAAAATTTCCTCCAGGTAAAAACCCAGATAATATAACGTTAATGAAATGAAACCTGGATTGATTATAAACAATATCAGTTAAAATAACACATGTTAATATATCTTGGTTTTCTTCTCCTTATCTTTTACACATGATATTGAGGTTTGAAAAGCATCCATCCATCCCCCCCCCCCCCTTGNTTGTCGGTCTGTGGATCATTACTAATCCCACTTCACAAAATGACTATTTGTAAAAAAAATTAATCCGGTTTGCGATACTCTCGAAGCAGAAAATGTCCTTCCATGAGTGGTGATAGGTCAGTTGAAACTATGCCTCCTCGCACCAAGTAGTCATGTGTCGTCTGTTGTAGGAAGGGGTTGGGGAGGGTGCAACGCGCCGCGCCCAACTTCGCGCACTCACTGAGTACTAAGGCGTTGCCCGGCGGACTTCTCAACGGCGGAATATCGGGGGCCACAAACTCCCTGTTGACACACGGCTGCAGGAGATGATTTTGGATGTTAGATAGAATTTTCGTGTTAACCATATACATACGTATGTAGTGTCTATTTGTAATAAACGTATAAGGGAAATTAATTACAATTAGCAAAAATTTTAAATAGCAATTTAAATATTAATAAATTAATTTTGCCGTTTTTTTTCTATGCAGTACTAGACTAACACAATACAAAAATATTTTACTTAAATAAGAAGACTGTTAAAATATTTTGTTATTTTGTGATTTTTAATGTTGGTTTTCTGATCATATCTCAACAATCACAAATACCCATTCGAGAATTGTTACTTAATTAATATTATTAAATTTTTGAACACGAGATATATTTTTTTAACTTTAAATATAAATTTTTCATTAATTCTCTTTTAATTAACTTGATATTATCTGATATAATTTAATTTTTTTATGTAATATTTGTGTTCATCTTTTAAAAATTTTTACTCTGCTAATCAGTATTTTCTTGAATTTTTTTAAAATTAAAAGTTATTAATTTTCTTCCATTTTTGGAAATTTAAAACATGTTTAGTGGATTTGCTAGATCTTTTTTTTTTTTTTTAATTTGAATTTGCCCTATTTAAGAGCGCTTGGAACCATTTTGGTTGAGTTTTCTTGCTGCCCAATATTCCTTCATGAGTTGTGACTGTCTTTGTTTTCTTTCCTCCGTGAAGGTGTAGTTGTTTTTCCTTGTGATTTTGGGTTCAAATTTTGCAGTGTCGACCAATCTTCTGAAGGTTTCACGGTCTCTCGTGTTTTCTTCTGTAATTGAAAGTGATTTTAGGTCGTTTCNTTATGTCATTTCTGACTTCTTGTAGCCAATTGGTGAGTGTCTTTAGACTGTTGTTGTGATCGAAAATATTTTTGGTTAGTCTTTAATTGTCCATTCGTTGTAGGTGGCCATAGAATTTTAGCCGTTTTTTTCTAATGTTCTCTGTAATTGGTTCTACTTTGGTATAAAGTTCGTTGTTGCTTTTGCATCTGTATGTTCCGTCTTCTGTTCTTCTTGGGCCTAGAATTTTCCTGAGGATCCGTCTCTCTTTTTTCTCGAGTTCTTCTCGTTGTCCTACCTTTTTTAATGTCAAGGTTTCTGCACCGTATGTTGCTTGTGGCCTAATTACTGTTTGATAGTGTCTGATTTTGGCTTGCCATGAGATCGTCTTCTTGTTATAGCGATCTTGAGTGGTTCTGTACGCGTTCTCCATTTTTTGTGTTCGGTTTGTGATGGCAACATTGTCTAGACCGTTGGTCTGTATCCATTCGCCTAGGTACTTGAATTTATTGACCCGTTTGATTTTGCCGAATTCTGTGATGATGTGTTTTCCTGTTGGTCTGTGTTCCATATATTCTGTTTTCTTGTAGGAGATTTGGAGACGTGTTTTTGTGGCAATATTGTGGAGTGTTTCAATTGCGACTTTGGCGTCGGTTGTGTTTTCTGATAGGATGGCAATGTCGTCTGCGAAAGCGAGGCATCTGACCTCAAATTTCTTCTGGCCTCTCCCAAAGGTCAGACCCTGGATTCCGAGTTGTTTCAGTTCTTTCTCCCACTCTTTTACGATTTTGTACAGGACTAGGTTGAATATTATCGGGGAGAGTCCGTCGCCTTGTCTGACACCTGTTTTGATTTTAAATTCTTTCGACAACTTGCCCAGAAATTTAACTCTGGACGTTGTGTCGGTTAACGTCTGTTCGATTAGAGCTCTTGTGTTTGCATCTATTCCCAGTTCTTTTAGTATTTGGAATAGCGTGTGTCTATCGATGGAGTCGTAAGCTTTTGTGAAATCGATAAAACTGATGACTGTGTTCTTTTTTCTGAGTGTTCGGTTCCTTAGGATCGATTTCAGGTTGTGTATTTGTTCAGGGCATGATCGGCCTTTCCTGAATCCGGCTTGGTATTCGCCGATCGTTGATTCCGCCTGTTGTTCTAGTTTTTCTAGGAGGGNCGTATTCGCCGATCGTTGATTCCACCTGTTGTTCTAGTTTTTCTAGGAGGGCTTTGGATAGGATTTTGTAGGTAACCGCTAGCAGTGAGATTCCCCTGTAGTTGTTGATGTCCATCTTGTTGCCTTTTTTGTGGATTGGGTGGATCAGTGCGAGTTTCTAGTCGTTTGGGACTTTGCCTGTGTTCCAGCAGGTTTCAATAATTTTGTGGATTGTTGATGCTGTTTGTCCTCTTGTAGTTTTCCAAATTTCTGCCGTGATCCCGTCTTCACCTGGGGCTTTGTTGTTTTTGAGTGACTGGATGTAACTTTTGACTTGTTTCAGCGTTGGCGGTTGTGATGGTGGGTATTGGTGTGTCGGTGTGGAGAATTGTAATCTCTCCTGTGGTTCCTCGCAGTTTAGTAGGTTTTCGAAATAGGATGCGAGCATGTTGCAGTTTTCGAGGTTATTTGTGATTATTTTTCCTTCTGTGTTTTTGAAGTGGAGCGATGGTGGTGTGTAGCCTGTGAGTTCTTCTCTAAATATTTTATAAAATTCTCTTGTGTTGTTTTTGTTGTAGTCCTCGTCTAGTTGTGTCAAGCGGTTGCTGTCGTACTTGCGTTTTTCGTTTCTGATTGTTTTGGATGTTTGTTTTCTGGTTGTTGAGAATTTGGTCCAGCTCTCTAGTGATTTCTTTTGGTTCCAGATCTTCCATGTTCTTAGCCTCTCATCTAAGGCTTCGTCGCATGTCGTATTCCACCATCGGTGTTTTCGTTTGCGTGGGGGTTGTTCGATTTTCCTGGTCGCATTTTGGATTTCCAATTTCAGTGTCTGCCAATCGTGTGTGTTGTCTGCGTTAATATTAGAGATGAAGTCTTCTCGATTTTTCAGAAGGAGTTCTGTACTGATGCTTGGTGAGCGTTTCGCCACTGTTCGTTTTTGGCGGTTGGGCTGGAAGCGTGTTTTGATTTCTGTGAGAAAGTGGTCCGAATCGATGTTATTTCCACGTTTGACCCTTGTTTTTAGAATTTCGCGTTGATTTTTTTCTGAAATAGCGACGTGGTCTAGTTGGTATGATCCAAGTATNTACTGATTCTTGGTGAACGTTTCGCCACTGTTCGTTTTTTGCGGTTGGGCTGGAAGCGTGTTTTGATTTCTGTGATAAAGTGGTCCGAATCGATGTTATTTCCACGTCTGACCCTTGTTTTTAGAATTTCGCGTTGATTTTTTTCTGAAATAGCGACGTGGTCTAGTTGGTATGATCCAAGTATGTGGTTAGGGGATCGCCACGTTTTGGTGTATCTTGTTTCCTTTTCGAAGTGTGTCGACATGAGTTTGAGGTTGAACTGCTTGCAAAAGGCGATGAGGTGTTTGCGCAAAACTAAACAGAGTTTGTGTCCTGGGTAGAGTCCTACTATTTCCCTGTGTTGTTTTTCTTTTCCAATTTGTGTGTTTAAATCGCTTACCAGAATTTTGACGTGCTTTTCAGGGATTTTGGTAGCTGTTTCTTCTAGTGTTTCCCAGAAAAGATCTGTCTTTTCAGGATCGTCTTCGTTGTGGGCGTTTGTTGGTGCGTGTCCATTGATAATCGTGTAGCCTTTGTTTCCTGAGCGGAACGAGAGCGTCGATATCAGTTCGGATGGGGATGTAAAGTTTGTGATCGAGTTGGTTAGGTTGGTTTTAACCATGAAGGCCGTGCCAAATAGTGTTGGGGCATTTTTTGATTTGGTCGNGAGTTTGAGGTTGAACTGCTTGCAAAAGGCGATGAGGTGTTTGCCGTTTTGATTTGTCTCTTTGTGTCCTGGGTAGTGTCCTACTATTTCACTGTGTTGTTTTTCTTTTCCATATTGTGCGTTGAAATCGCCTACCAGAATTTTGACGTGCTTTTCAGGGATTTTGGTAGCTGTTTCTTCTAGTGTTTCCCAGAAAAGATCTGTCTTTTCAGGATCGTCTTCGTTGTGGGCGTTTGTTGGTGCGTGTCCATTGATAATCGTGTAGCCTTTGTTTTGTTTCCTGAGCGGAACGAGAGCGTCGATATCAGTTCGGATGGGGATGCAAAGTTTGTGATCGAGTTGGTTAGGTTGGTTTTAACCATGAAGGCCGTGCCAAATAGTGTTGGGGCATTTTTTGATTTGGTCGCTGGTTTACCTTTATAAATACGGTAGCCGTTGGATTCAAACGCGTTTTGGTCTGTGTATCGTGTTTCTTGGAGTGCGAGAATTAGGATGTTACGTTTGTTCATTGTGTCTGTTAGCTGTTTTAATTTGCCTAACTTTAGCATGGTGTTGATGTTGATTGTTCCGATGAGGTGGTTGGTTTTTGGTCTAATTTTTGTTGTGGTGCGTCCGGTGTTGAAGGTATTGGGAAGCTCCGACTCTTCCTGTGCATGATTTCTAGGCTCTCCAGAATCCGAACGCCTAGTTGAACGACTTGATGTCGCTGGAGATTGGTTACTCCCTGGAGTAGTAAGTTTCTTGGGTTGTCCCATCATGCTGGTTGAATGTATGTTTTTGGGAAGAGGCCATTCGTCCTCTTCGATATTACATCTAGGATCTGATCTCTAGATGGATCAAATAAAGCCGCCCAATATGGGAACAGACGCTTTTCGTAACCGCCCAATGTGGGAACAGACGTTACACTATTTTTGGTCCACCCCGGGTATTTTATTTCCCCGGTACCCACCATATCTGGTGAGCTTTCCCCTATCCGCCACCTGGGGAGGCGCCCGATATGGGAATAGTAACCCACACGGGGCTAGATCTTTTTATTATATATGTTATTTTTAATATGGTGAATTTTTAAGGTATCTTTAACTTCAATATTTTTCTTTAAAAACTGTGTGGTTTAGATGATTTCAAATTATTTTACTTTATTTATTCGATCGGTAAAATAATGTTTCTTGGGGAAATACAGATAATTGAAATTGTCTACAAAAGTAAGTTTAAAACCAGTTATATGGATGCTAGAATATAAGATTGAAAATTTCGGGCCCAGTAGTCTAGGTCGTGTTTCCTATACAGACCCTCTTTTGCCTGCATATACGTAAGAGAGCACCGTACGCGAATATGAAATATTAATGATAAGGTACAGGTGTTTTTCACTACTTTAGTGACTTCAATATCCTACGTTACCAACCATAACATCCTTTGGTTATTTGTCGCGTGTCTACGTGAGAAGACTTGTTTTTATTTGACTGAGCCAATCGTAGTAAAGTACTTCGATACTGAACGTCCATAATTTGCGCACAGTCACTTGAGGCGCGTGGCATTTAAAACCATCCAACCACCAACGTGATAATAAAGAAAACTGTTTTGGAGTACAACTGTTCTCCAAATCTTTTCGCGACAAACACCTGTCACTATTTATGACGTATCCAGACCCAATTGAGTAACTTTAACCAAATTTCACGCAAAGGTAGTGCTGGCCATTGAAACTTACATCTTTTAAGTTTGCGGGGCATTATGATCCAAATGGCGGCCATGTAAATATTTTGATAATTTTAAAACACCTACAAAATAATTTAATAAAATTCTACCAAATTTACCGGCTGAGGGTATTTCTCAGAACCATAATAAACATATACTTATTTTTATGTCTCCTTGCACAGTAAAGACGAATAAAAAATTGGGTTTTAAGATGCTCTTTTTAAAGAATCAACTGATTTCCACAAAATTCTTTACACAAGATGGGCTTGACTCTATGCCTGTAAAATAGGGTAACACTAAACCCAAAAAATCCAAAAATTCTCAAAAAAATCCTGAAAACAAATGTTTACAATTTCCAAAAAATTACGAAAAAATTTACAAACTAATCATTTTCCAAACTAATGAAAAAAAAACATTTAATGATTTTATGCACGAATATCAGTAGATAGCTGACCACCACCATTGTATATCCAAAGGTAAACATATCTCTCCCCTCCACTTCCAACCCATAGCTTGAAGGATTAATCGGGTGTCCTCCACATCATTCACCTAATCAACACTCGGCAAACACTGCCAATTTTTATTGGGTGTTTAATTTTCCCAATTTCTTTCTTCCACCAATAATACATTTTTTTGGTGTACATCACAACCCACACTATCTCTTTGCTACACTCCCTCTATATTTACTTACACCTTTGCTCCACACTAACATCAAATCTCCCAGACGATCTCAACGTGACACTTTCCCAATTTTTAAATTAGGCCTGTTAGTCATTGGTTATTTATTCTGTTACCCTCCACCCCACCACTATAGTCCTACCAATTATTCACCCAGCTGGAACCATCCCCAGGAAATTTTTGCCAAAATGACATCTTCCACGACGAAGCAAAAAGGGTGGCCACAGAATGCAGTACCAGGTCCGTTATGTGATGTCATTTCTTGTAACCCAAATCTGAACATGAAACGGAAAAGAACGAAACTCTCTTCCGCAGCCATCACTTGCTTTACAAATACATTGTCATCCTTCATAACATCGCAATCGAAAGAACCAATATTCCGGAAAACCGACCAGAAATATATCTCCTCTTATGAAAACCTGCTCGCCTCATGGCGCTTTGAAATTAGTTGGATTCACAGAAAATTTAAATGAAATGCTCCCGAACACGCTTTCCCTACTAATAACTAAACTCCGCGGCGGTTGATCAAATGTGTCTATATAAAATCGGGTAATGGTTTTTTGTAAAGATAATATAATATGTAATTCTTCTAAACATATTTGTTGAATTAAACAAATTAAATTCATTTCATGTCAGAATACCAAAAAATCTTAAGGCCAGTGACAGAACTTATGTTTAAAGTATTTGCTGTCTATTCACATTATATAATTAAAAATAATTTTTTTAATACATTTTAGTCTTATAATGTTTTTCAATATAGGTTTTTTACCTTTATACTAATTCTGGTAAAATAAGTTCTGTTTAAGATTTTTCTTACAACAATCCAGTGACATGGTTCATAATTAACGCTATGTTGTTTATATTGCGTTGGTTAAACTAAGTTTGTTATGAATAAGCGCATATAATAAACGATTACTATTGGTATATGTTTTACCCTTCAGATAATGTTTTTTATTAACTTTCTTGATTTAATCTATCACATGACAATTTGTTGATTTTTACATATTTTCACCGTAGGTATTGCCAGTATTATTAAATAATCACTTGTGATTTTGTCCCCATGAGAACTTGACACAAGCCTCATATTGTTAGTATTCTGAGCACCGCTGTTACATCCCCCCCTCGCACATCATAAACCAGTATACCCAATGTAGGGCCCCCCAGTAGATACGTGCAGCGAGGCCAGGCCATCCCTGGGGCGAACAGACAGTTTACGAGTGCGGGGGAAAAATGCCGAGTTAAGTTAGCTATTCACCGACGAGGGAGTTAAGAAACATGCAAAGGTGGGCGGCGGCTCGAATATTGCCGATGCACCCTGTTGAGATACGTAGGAAGGCGGGCGGCACCTATAGTGGAGATAGGCGAAAAAGGCTGACGGTGACGGACGAAATCGCAGGCAGTGGATCATCTTCCCTTCCCGAGTAAGACGTCTGAGAAAATGTGCATGTGACAAGGTAATGCAGAGGTAAGCTTGAGTTTCGCCGACGCATGCTAGTTAGACGCGTGAGAAAGGCTGACAGTGTTTGGCAGTATCGCCGTGGGTCACCCCTTTTCTCCCTCCTCCCTCAAATAGTGAGACATGTGTGAAGTTCTGGTGTGTCGGCTAGGAGAGGTTTAAAAGCCAATTTGCAGCGAAGAAATGGGGTGAGTCAGTCGGGTGAGTTAGTCAAGTGAGTCGTGTAGAGCCGTCAGTCGAGGCCGGGGAGCGGACCCTGGAGGGTCAGTCAATCAAGAGAGACAGTCGAGTCAGTCGTGTAGACGTGCAGTCGTGGTGGGGGAGCGAAGCCCTGCAGGGTCAGTCAGTGATGTAGAGTGAGTCGTATCGTGGATTCGCGGATGAGAGAACCCCAGAACTGTCAGTCGTGGAAAGCTGTCATCGAGAACGAGGAGAGGGCCTGTGAAAGAACACCCAGCTGACCGGACATCAACCTACCATCGGAACAACCAGAATTGCAAATACAGCTAAGTACTAGCGTCGTCGCTCATGGGACCTTCCCCGACGCCTAGCGTATCCCCACGACATCCCAAGCAGTTAGTACTTGTACATTAATCCGCCTTTTAGTTTCATAACTAACAGGGAACAGTCTCGCAGGGTCAGTGCAGGTGTTTGTTTCCTGCTAAATAGAAACTTAGTAAACTGAAACACTGAGAGACGTTATTGTTTATCCCCTATTCAACACCCAAGACTCCCGTAGTCTGCACCAGAGAGGTAACTCAAATCCTACGAACCACACTGTATACCGCAGGTGGCGAGTAGCATCGAAATTATATTGTAAACATATAATGGCAATATTGTTTCTAACGTAATTTACATTAAATATAATAAACAATTTTAAGTAGCTTAGAAATAGGTGGTATGACATAGTTATAAGTTTAGTTGATCTCCATTATTTTGAGTGCCAAGGTTTCATTTCACAGAGCCAAGTGAAGAACGAAGCAATGATTCCTAGCGCCAGAAAAAGGAATGCCAGAAGTGTATGGCAGAGTGACACTGGTGCGAAAGTGTATTTGTAACTCAAGATTCTGGCCATCTTCTCGGAATCCTCAGTGTAGTCCTGCCTCCATTTACGTACAAAGCCTCCTTATACCAAACGCATTATAACAGCATTGAACTTTCCAAGGAAGGGATTGTTGGGTGTCATGACCCAGTTGGCTGAGGGTAAAAGGATGTAGCAGTCGTCGATGATATGCAACAAGGGAATCCCGTCCTTATAGTACATTATGTTAGATGAGGTGCGTTTGGCAGTGATAAGGGTCATGATTCTACTTAAATTCCTGTAATTTGCCATCATATCTAGAGCATCGTAATTGTCTGTTATAGGAAACAATCTTTTCAAGATCTTCAGCATATCCTCAATTTCCAAATCAATTGTCTCTATCATTTTCAAAATGTCATCAAATGACATAAAGATGGAAAGTATCAAGTCTAATTCTAGAAGTTCCTTAAAGTCCTGAATGTCAGGGTAAAAATAAGTTTTTAATAGAATCGTTTTTAGATTTCCAGAGTTAAAAGCTGTTATCACAAGATAAAAAATGGTAGCAATAAGTATGATGATTCTCTTCACTAAATAGAGGGGCCTGATTTCGCTCACACCATGAATAGCTAGACGTACTGTCTCTACGTAAACACTAGCACTACCAATATCTTCAATGTCAAAATGGGAAACAAATTTCCGGAATGTTGCAATAATTACTTACGTGATGTAGTACAGTAACCACGCAGGGTAAGTAAGAGGCAGAACAATTTTCAAGTACTTGGGTAGAGGTTTACTTTTCGGAACAACAGTGGCGATGGAGAATCTTTCGTGAGGATACATGCATCGTTTGGCCACAGGCTCGATATACATTGCCTCATCGGCTTAAAGTGTCTTCGACAACTTGTGGCTTGTAACCATTGTGGAGTTTGATTTGGGAAGGTTGTTCGTTGTACCGTTAAATTTTTTAACAGCCGTAAAAATTGCAAGGCTACTAGGCCCCTCGAATTCAATGGCGCCGTTGTTTGCGTATTTTGTTGTGCTAATTCTTGACTAGGTGCCACTCTGATGTCAAATTTGTAGCAATTTGTATCGCGAATTTTCTCAGGAAAGACATCAAAATTTCCTTTTGATCCATTGGCTATAATATCGGTTGTAGGGATTTCGTCTTTGAAAGGGTTGTAAGTAACTACGCGAGTCTTTGTAGCCAGCGGGGACACGCCATGAGTGTAGACGAGAGCGATGTTCAGAATGTTTAGAGTTTCCCAGCAGTCTCTAAATATACCAACAGTCTCCTGAGGGTAAACTTTAACGATGTCGATTGTGATCAAAGGGAATCGAGCCTGCGGATTCCAGAATGGAAGACTCATCCATTCGTACCGCGGTAAACACACTTCGCTGTCATACTTGGTGAAGATTATGTACCCCACGCTACTCTCAGTGGTTTTTAATTTAGTGAAATCTCTGTATCCAGCATCACTCGCGTTGGTGGGGAGGTGTAATACAGCAACTGATGTCTGCAGGTGAATGTAAGTCTGAAAACGTCAGCTGTTGAATCATTCAACGTAACTCCTGTGTAAATGGCTAAGAAATAAAAAATTTCTCATGAAATATCTTTGTATTATTGTTTCCACTCCTTTCATGTGGTCTTTATGCAATGGAATCGAAGAGTTAATCAATGAAGTTATTGAACTTATGTTTTCAGCGTATTGTGTCAATTGTGCACATAAGATAAAGATCAGTAATTTTGAATTACAAATGTCTTTCTGGTTGAGATGCCCATTCATTTTCTGTAGGAGAATAATATCAACACCTGATATACAGGAATAATATGTTTATAGATTTATGATACTTAGTTTCGTGTAACCCAGTAAAAATTCCAATACGTTCACTGTGTAAATGCTTGCGATTTCAAAGTCCATTTTGCAGTATGACGATTCCTGTGAACAATCAAAAAATTCAAAAAATATTCAAACAGTTTACTACAGAACTTATATACATGCAGTATAATGTTAACCTTTTATGTTTGTTATTTACGTATGTTCAAAATACCTACGTTGTCTGCCTACGTGGAATACAAATTGTATAAGATTTCCCAAATTGTAAATTTCTCTATGAATTTCATAAATATTGTAATGTTGTAAGAAGATAATTATATCCACTAAATCACTACCACTTCCACAAAGCATATAGAACAATTTTTTAACACAATAGGATTTTATTGAGTTATCACAATATTACCATAATTGGAACTCGTAGTGAGAGAGATCAATGGTTTGTGGTGATGTGTTACAATGTATACTGGTTCTTGCTTATGGATGTACACAACCAGCGCACGCGGCATGAACCAATAACCAGAGTGAAGTCGAGGTAAACCGAATGCACTGCAGCCACTCGCGAGAGGGAAACTAGTGACCCATCATAGAAGTGCTGTCACGTTAACTGCTATAATACGTTTAAGTGGCCGATGTGATCACTTACATACCACTAGGCAAAGCACAGAGCAAAATAAAGATTTCCTTGCAACAGTTCACCACACTCTGTTGACAGAGATAATAAGTACCCAGAAAAGAAATGACGGTGTGGTTCCTTTGAGTTAGCGTACCATCACTGATTGACTGCGCAAGGCTCTAGAAACGAGCTTTGCGGTGACAAGTAGTTGGCTATTTCATGATGCAAAATATTTTGTTTGGTTGTGGTGTCAGCTGCCAAGTAGATTGCCAGGTGCTGATTGGCGAACGATGATTGGCGTGTTCAGCTGTAGTTCGCGGTGGAAGCTGCGATTTTTAATTTCTATTATCTAGTCCTGTGTGTCATATACATAAATACTCGGGCTAGAGAGCTTGTTATTCCTTAGGAAAATAAGCAGCATGAAATTATGTAACGGTGCGTGACATAATACTTGCATCCGTTGAAGTTCCGTTTTAGGACAGTATCTTTGATATATCAATTTATGTTCAATGTAATAAAGCGCCCCCGGCAATGCAGAATGTCGTTTTCCTTTACGTGAACATTTATTTTTGGGCTCTTTGCTTAAGAAAGTGCTTTTGAAATAACCTTTTGTAATTCATTAGCTGTAAATGTACACAATTAAACGAAAAATTCAATGTTTGTCCAAGGTACATTTAGCAGGTAATTATGGAAAGATATGCCTTGTTTTTACGCCCATTCTATAAGTGTCATTCCGTTAAAGGTAGACAATTGGTTCACAAAAACAGGAAGAATACACCAAACAGAAACCAACGCACAGTATTTATGGGTTCGGCGGCGAAATAATTTAACCTATCGATGCAATTTGTTTTCAACTTTAATAATCGAAGATTTGATTATATCACTTGAATAGGTTTACTTAAATTAATAGGCAAACATTTATTTATGTGGAACCGAATAAAGCAAATTTTTCTCATTACATGTTATAATTTATCTTTCATCTCTATTTTATTATATCATATTGGATACACAATAAAAACAATAATTTATGAACATACAAGAGGAGTTAGCTCCATTTTATCAGAAATTAACATGAATGTAATTGAAAACATAAATGTATTGGAAAAACTGTTTATATACACGCATTTTATGTTACATAAAATAAAATTTCTCTTACTATTTTTAATAAGAAAGATCGGTACATATTAAATAATACAACATATTTTTGTTGTATGCAAATATCGTAAAGAGGGAAAGTTTGTGGACACCGTTGTGCGTGGTTGCCTTCACTCGAGAAGCTCGTCCAACTTATTGACTGTGGTGACATAAAAGTAAAAATTGGTAAATCAGGAAAAATATTAATGTTTGTAACAGTTGCACTGTTACGCTTCCTTCTGCCCTTTGCACTGTTTGATTATTGTTGCTGTCATAAACTGTGTCCTGACCTGTGGCCGGCAGGTAAATGAGAAAATTCTGATAAATGCTAAAGCGGGATAAAAATCTCAAAGTGGGAAACATGCGTGCTCAGCGCTGGTCATGTTATCAGCTGTATCGCAAACATAATGTGGTGTGCACTTATTACTCTTACTGAAGTCTGAAGAACTGATGTTTGTGGGACGGTACATATGCTGCCGGGCCGTCCCGTTGTCGCTCAGACACAGACCGGTCCGTAACGAGCTACAGACTATCGCCTTCAGATGGTATGACGTGTGCCCAGAAGTCCGGGGGGCTGGTAATTAGACGCAAATAATAATACTTGATTCCACTTGGTAATTACTAGCCCTGAAATAACAAAGTCTGTTGACGTATAGCTAATTGAAAAATCTTGATGTTGTTCATTTTATTTTGGGTAAGATTTTCTGAAAAAGTAGGCGTGAAAAATAAAAGCTGGCGAAGGTAAAAACAAAGAAATATTTTATATGTAGCCCATCCATAAAAAGTTAATTTTAAGGCATACCGTACACTAGGAGGTTTAGTTCCTAAACATATTACTCTTGTGTAATCTATTAAATATATGTGCTACTATTTTCACTATTAATATTTCAATTGTTCATATTACTGTATATGAAACACAAAAAACCTTTACGTTGGTACCAAAAAATATCTTATTTGCAACACCTGAAACTATTAATTTTTGCATGACTGGAAAAAAAAATTGTGTAGAATAACACCAGTAAAAAAAAAAAATGCTAAATGTGAGTTTTCAAAAGAGATTTGAATTGTTCAAATTAAATGTATTAAGTTCACCTTTTTGAGCATGCATGCATCGGAAAAACCTATTCCATGAATGTACCTCTTTCAACAACCAGCCCATAATAGATTTTCCTTCGGAAGATTCCTTATTGTGATTGGGTAAACTCAACCTCGTGGGGATAAGTAGTAAGACTCGGTTTAGAAAAACTACTTTCGGACTACCGGAACATGGACCACTATGTCCCTGTATGAAAATTCCGCTCCCTCCCCCAGAAATAACCAATAACAAAACTAATTAATTAGTACGGAAATTAAAGTATTGCCTTAGATCTGAATGACTGTGATATTATACATTCATCCATGGTTACGGACTAAAAGGGACTACGGAAATAGATGGCCATGGAATTTGTTAACTCATTCGGTACCACATCACTCTATTGTTTGAGGTGTTGCAAACAAGAAATATTCTTACAAATTGAGTGTTGAAGCAGACACAGAACTTGCTCACTTATCTCAAATATGAGATGTATGCTTTGTGTTTTTAAAAGTGATACAAGACTGTAATAAAGCAAGAGAGTTGAAAACTTTTCGATTCATTCTCGCACACGAAGAACATTGTGCATTAAGCCAGTCAGCGTACAACACCGGCCGAATATAAACTTCAAGTGCATTATTGACACAACTGCGTGTGACTGTAGAGATATTCTGGTAAAGTTCCTTAACTATAATGGAAGTATTTAACCTTAATACTGTATGTAATAATAACACACATCAAGCTGCAGATATAGGACTGTTAAGCGTCGTTATTAAACAAAGTTGGGAACTTCCCTAGGAACTTTACTGTTTCATGAATATTTTTAGAAACATTAAAGTGAACGCAAAAGGGGAAAAATTTCCATACACAGTCTCTCACTAACTTGTATCGTAAATTCCCGAATAATTACGTAGAACGTACATTCTTCCTTACTACCAACTATTTTGAAGCCCTGATTAATTGTTTCTTTAGGATGATCATCCGCTTTTTGCAAACAAAATTAAAAAACTTACATCAGAGCACCAATGCACCTCATTTGTGCGCACTTAGTGTCAAATTGTTTTCATAAAAGCAACTTCGTAATAGGCATAAACAATAAAAACAATTTTTTTCACAGTCGTAAATTATATTAGTTACAAATGAAATATTGTAATTAAAAATTAAAATATAAAAAAAATTGAAATTATTAACAACTACGAATTTTAAATTTTGTCGCAGGAATAAGACACTAGTATTGATGACATATTTAAGAAGAAATCTAACAGGTTAAACAAGGGGTGGTTTTCACAAGTTTGTTTGAAAATTATAAAGAAACAGAGAACAGACTATGCAAAGTCTTATCGACTAAAGGAAGCATCACGACTATTCTGCCTTCAGTGATTTCATAAACAATAAGCAAATGAAACCATAATAGCCGGAGCGAGAAGAGAACACGGGTGTCTCCGAATGCAAATGCAGTGAGTTTCCATTTTTCATCTCGGTTGGACCTGACGACGATGCCACCGAGGTGATGGCTTGTTCTATTTAACTGAAAACGAAATTCCTCTTGTTTGCTGACAGTAAAATGCGATAAGTATTGCACTTTTTGTGTTGCTGTGGAGATCGTGGCTTGAGTGCTCTTCTATCTGACGAGAAGTTTCTTTACGGCTGCTGAGGTTGTGTATGCTGACGACATACTACAGTCCTCGTCAGTTAAAGACTGTGCAATGATAATTGAGCACTGTACGTAGCAAACTTTATAAAAACTTACTGCTCCTACCTTCGTGTATTTTAACAGGTTTGATGACTGTCATGCACCCAGTAAAGTAGCCAATAGCGCAGGGGAAATAGTGTCATTTATTTACCCAGAATAAATTTTAAAATATTAGTAATTGCGAGAAATGAATTTTTTCTTTCTTTCTCTTAAAAAAAATATTAACTGTTATAATAATTATACGCTTCCTTTTGACGAACTTATTAACTGAAAAGATCCGTGGAAATATTAATTCTGCACATGGGGAAAGAATACATAATTTTCATACAAGAGGATAACCAGCAGGGTTTTCAAAAGTGTTCAGATATCTATGAACAGAGTAAACTAAACTTAAAAGTGTTCTTGAAAGATGCAGTTAAATTCAACAGCCGGGTACAGTTAACATAATATGGGCCCTTATGAAAGTGGAAGGGCAGGCCCTTGGAATATGTAAGAAATAAGATAGGAATATTGACTAACTTTTCTTAATCAGTGTAACTGCTACAGTTTAATTTAAGACGCAGCGAATGCTGTGAAATCATGGCTGAACTTCTTAATTTGGTTCGTATATCCAATACCTATTTACCCAAGAGTTGGAAAATGATATATTTACTCGTCCTCTGTTTATCATTGAAGGATGTTTGCGAAACTTGGGTGAAAAGTTCAGTGACCAGTCTTGATGGCCCTATTTATTGGTAATTTGATGTGTGTTGTAATATGCTGGAAATCTCAGAGGAAATGTCTAACCTAATCACAGCATATGAACTCACGTATCTAGCTAAAAAGCTGAAACGTTTCCATTAATCCATTAAATTTTTTTTAATTTTGGCATCATGGTTCATGATCCTTTATTACGTTAGTCAATGCTTTCTTAAACAGTGGCCGAGTAAATTTCCTCAGGACTCACCATGACAACTTATATGTACTGTTTCATTGACGTACTTAAGAAAATAAGGTTACGAAANTTCATTGACGTACTTAAGAAAATAAGGTTACGAAAAATGGACACCGTTATCAAATAGTAACCATTTCACACGATAGCAAAAATAACAAGGAAATAAATTAGGTCACTGTGTTTGTTTTATCACTGACCTCATATTTAAACATTCATATAAACGAAAATTTTAGATTAAAAAAACGATTTAAGCACATAAAAACGAGAATGCAAACCATTTCGGAGAAAATGCGGTAGTCGTCAATTAAATGACCAAAATTCTTCAACAAAAGATGATTTAGTTACTACTTAACAATGCTGATATAAATTTTTTCTGAATCTGTTCTGTTGGCTTAATCCTAATTAAATGTTGTCATCTACGACGAGCATCTGCCACAGNTAAATTTTTTCTGAATCTGTTCTGTTGGCTTAATCCTAATTAAATGTTGTCATCTACGACGAGCATCTGCCACAGTCATGGTATGTTAACATAGGTCAATTAATCGCTTATGTCACGTACTCCAAATACATATGTAATTATAATGGCTTCACTGACTACCAATATGGCTGACCTACGTTCGTCAGTCAGTTCCTGATAACTTACTTGCAAGCTGACAGCCCAGACAGTTGGGAATTATTCGTAGCATGACGTAACCGGTTAGACACAATATCCATTCGCAGAGCTTTGCACAGCCAATCAGCGAGTCGGCACGCTCACTTCAAAGACACACCCATACGCTATTTTACTTAAGTTTGTGTATCAAGATAGTGCACTAGCCTTTGGAAAGGCCATACTACTCATAAGTGCTTAATATAGTAAGTAGGGGCATTGAAACTTCGTGACTACATGAGTGCATCTTAAATTTAAAAACTTACTAGTACTAAAATTTAAAAAATTATTGGTAAGGGACCTGCTCCTTTAAAACCGAGTTTTCATAACTTCTATTAAATAATTTATACTGAAGTAATAATTATCTGGAAATTTTACCCCGACTTTTCAATTCCCAAGTATATGATTTTAGACATGAGGTATGTATTTATTAATCTAAATTCATCATAATAGTTTCAATAACACAAATTACACCTGAAATTATGTTATTGACATTAGGGATGTATAAAATATTGCATTCGTTTAATATTATTTTTTGCTGCAATTAAAATTTTCTTATAGAGTTTTTCACATTTGACCATAGGAATTACATAGTATTTTATGGGCAATTTCAAAATCAAAAGATTTTTTTCATTACATTTTCTAAAAAAGTTTTGATATAAAATATATTTGGCCTGGCCCAATAAAAAAACGCGGATTAAGAAAGGTACATACGGAAAGATACGTAGAAATACGAGTTAACGAAGATACGCTACTTATACTTTTATTTCCAATGCTATAAATATAAAATTCACTTGCGTTAAAAAAAACAGATTTACACGTTGGATTGCACCAGATTGTTACCGGTAAGTAGTGAGTGGTTCTTGAGTTATCAGCGGAGGTCGACAGCGTAACTCAAGTGAAGAGGGGGATAGTTCACTGAGTATGCAGTCTTGCTNTGAGTTATCAGCGGAGGTCGACAGCGTAACTCAAGTGAAGAGGGGGATAGTTCACTGAGTATGCAGTCTTGCTACACAACAAAGACAGTTCTCACGGAATAAAGGAACGAAGGCTGAAACACAAAGCAGAGTATATACAATGTCGTTCGTGAATCTAAATAACGCAGCCTTAATAATTTTATTTCCATATTTATTCGTACCGTATGATTAGTCAGACACATCGATTTCTAATTTATTGTAATACGACTGGTATTTCTACCTAAGATTTAACAACTTAAATTATTTATTTCTGTTAGTATAAAAAGCATTATTTTCAAAATTCAACATAATTTCAGTATTTTTGAAATATTATCGGCTGTAAAATTTAATGTACCAATGTATAGATTAGTAACATTGTTTTTTAACTACTGTAGTTCCATAAAGCAGAGAAATATAATAAAAACTCAAAATTTAATTGTATCCATATGCTAGAACAATAAAAGAAGGGCTAATTAAATTCTGTTGCATGTTACTCAGTATTATTAACAAACCAATATTTGTTAAACAATTTAAATCACACTTATGTTGTAAAGTTTTAAAAATTCACATTAAAAACCAAATTTTTATAAATCATAATCTTACTTAGAATACGTACATGGTAATTCGTAGGTAAAATAATAAATCGAATTATTAAAACATTTTAAATTGAATGAGCCTATATTCAGTATTCATTGAATAAAAAAAAAATATTTACATAATATCGAAATAAAAAGAAACGTTCTTAAATTTTTAGTAAAGCTTTACTAAAATCTTAATTTAAAAATTGACAAGGCCCCTCCATTGATAAAATTTATTTCAATCACTTGAGTGCAAAGCATTTTAATTTATGTACGTAAATGTCCCAAAAATAAAATTGATTTTAATGCAACTGTAATAAAAATACAGAGTATTAAAATGACCGTTGCTTAGTCATGTGTTAAAATTTTTTCAATAAACTAACAAGTTATGTTATTTATAATTTGTTACAGTATGCAAATAAAAAATGAGAAATTATAAACACATATATCTTAGTAGTGGAAAGTGAGCCTTTAAGTGAGATAAATGTGGAACAAAGGAAAACCTTCAATTTTAGCAATAAGCAAATTTAAAATTTACTAATAAATTTGGTTTATTTTACGGATTTGTTAATAAAAAAAATGTTTGTCTTATATTATTTTTACATCCATCTCTAACCACGAGATAAGAATAATATTACTAAAATAGTTAGATATTTGTAGATTAAAGAAATGTTTCATCGAAAAAAATTTCTTCTATATAATATGCATACAAATCTACTAAGGAGGAAACAGTTAAAAAAAGTTGGACGTATATAAGCTTAATTATTTTAGAACACATTACAATTTTCGTGTGTACTATTTTATCAAATTAAAGCGTACAACTAAACCATAATAGCTTATTTTTATATCTATTTACATTTCCATATAATTACACTGTTTATAATTTGTTATTAATTGTGATTTTTTTCGAATTGTGATTAGTTAAACGGCTTATTGATTACATATATTGACAAGTCCATATAATTACACTGTTGATAAATTTTTATAATTGCGATTTTTTATTAATTGTTTTAAGTTAAACGTATTGCACTACCGAATTATACGTCACGTTAGAATTTAATCGTTATCTTCCACAAACCAATTTGAAGCATATTTTAATATATTTATATTGTTACGTTGCACTATTTTAAAATCAATGTTTTTAAAAAACCCACTTTTAGAAAATTTTTGTATTTATACTGTAGACTATTTAAAGATAGTTATTAGTTGGTTAATTCGGTTAATTTTTTTTTGCCTTTGGTTTTCAAATATGCCAATAAATTATGTATACATAATGATTTTTAAATGTGTGAGACTAGAAAATGCTACCATACATTTAGTTAAAAACAATATAAAATTGTTAATTAAATAAAACAACAGTTAATTACTAAGTCATCCTTTTTCAATCACAGTTTAAAATACATAAATATATATAAAGTATAATTGCATACTTCCCATACTATATAAAGTATTTTTGAACTAAGCAAATAATTTTGACTTTTCTATAATCTTTATGTTATTTTTAAGTGTTATTTAAAACGTACGAAGATGTACTAAACCCTAAGTTTTCTTTAGTTTGTATTCATTATCTTACACACTGGAATTACAAATAAGAATTTAAAAAATTCCTGGTCCTACCTTCTTCAAACTTCTAAGTAAATAGTTCTGAAGTTGAAATCTGATATCTGTGATTTATTTTCCAAATTAAATTAAATTAACTGAAAAGTGTGAATTTAATTTTAACGTTATTCTTAATTGTTCATAATAATTTCTAGATAATTTTCGGTAGTATTTTTTAAAAAGTGCTGGCATTTCCAATTGAACTTGTGAGACTCTTCGTTTAAAATTTCACATGCATGAAAAAAGACAGTGTGAAATCAAGTTTCGGAGTTGCTTAGATTAAAATAAATTCGTATATTTATGATTCCTATATCTACCAGAGCACACTTAATAATAGACAAAATGAAAAAATAATCATCGGTCTATTATTTCAAGAATTATTTTTCAAATTTAAGGTATTTGTTAATACGCTAATGTATTAACGTTGGTATATATATATATATATATATATAATATTATAACCTTATTATTGTTACAGATATTATATATATAATATCTGTAACATAAATTATATATTATTGATATATATAATGATATAATATATGTATTATATATATAATATCTGTAACAATAATTAGGTTATAATATAAAATATAAGTACTTATTAGAGTGCAATTAAATGATTTTTCTTCTATTTGTAAGTAATTTCCATCCGTATGTTTATTTCGTTGGAAGTCACCATTGCAACCAGATATTTGATTAAACACAGTAATTTTTATTTCATATAAATATGTTAAGATATAAATTTATTTTAAGAGTGTGGAAAACCGGAAGACTTTCTCTTTCCCATATTCTCTATGAAATTATTATCTTATAAATATTATATGAGTGTGCACCTAGAGTGAGAAAGCGAGAATGATAAAGTTATTTCCAATACCATCTTCCCAGCATCCATACATTTGCTCAGAAAAAAGTTAAATGCGTGAGAAAGTTCGTAACTTTGTAAAGTATAAACGCTTAAAATTACATATTTATAAACGATGTGTGATTTATTATCATAACGTGAGTGAAATAAAATCTTCCTATTCAAGTTAGGAGGTTTACAATATTTTTTTTTTTGTGTTTAGGATTATAGTTCAAATGCTATGTGATAGAACTTAACACAGAGTCTGAAATGAAATGTAAAATTATTCTGGTGGATTAAAATATAATCACATGATATTCTGTGTGACTCAAAACATTAAGTAAAGCTTTCTCACTAGAACATAAATAAAGGCCTTCGCAATAACCTACAAAGTCGTTGTAATTCTTACCAAATATTGTTGAAATATTCAAAATTTTGGTCGAACTGATGCATGATTTCCAATACGTTTCAACTTTTACCAGTAACTATTTCAGGACCTGAACCTCTCTGTAAGCCAGCTTGTTCTGGTGCCAAGTGCATGATGAGGTAAGGGAAGAGTCGAGAGATCGATATTTTATAATCTAATGACCGTGCATTATATCTAGTTGGAATATTGTGTGAATATTTAATACCTAGCTGTGCAATTGGGTTTCGATTGTCTATCTGCCTGAAAAAAGATGCGAATAATAATTTTAACACATATATGCACATATCCCATTTATACATATACAATAGCGAGGTGAAATATTAGATTGTCTTTCGTAGTTTGGCCATAAACTTTCAGGGACGACATAAAGTTCATCCCTCATATATGGTGGTAACGTAACGCAAGTGTGATAAAAGTGGGAGTACCAAAAATATACCGGCCAAATATAACGTCGGCTAGATTTCCCACAAGCGAAAAAAAAATGTGGTCCGGCCAGGACTCAAACTACGTTAAAAAGGCTGAGAAGAAAGTTACCTGAACATTACTCCGCCATTGCTTCTTTAATGTATATTTCAGTTATTTATATTCGCCCCATTCCGTTAATGATGAAAGCAATGGTCCAGCTTGATGGCAGCAAAACCATTTACACTGTCAAATATTTAATCAAGCAAATAATAAATACGCTTGAATTTTATATTTCAGCTTCGCCAAGTTCCAAGAGTGGAGAGCAATAAAGTGAAAAATTTAGGCTGCTCTTATCATCGATGTCTTGAGAGCCGTTGAGTAAATATTAGAAGTTTAAAGAGCAGCACCGGAAAACAAGGGCGGGGAAAACGAGAAATCTCCGCAAAAATCCGCTTACCAGCGACATCGTCCGGCATGATTCCCACATGCCAAAATCCAGAAGCGATCCCGCAGGAAATCGAATAGTGCTTGACTCACTGGGAGGCGAGTTTTTTAACCACTGCACAACCGGGGTTGCTTAATTCGGTGAGAAATACGCCCTTCCTATATTGTACGGGTGAAACACACAAGCCAAGTGTATTGAGACTATGGCCGAGATAGCCTGTGTACTCTGTAACCAAACACGAACTTTAAAAAACGTCAGATGTTTAAAAAATATTCATGCACTCCTTAAAATACCATAATTTATAAAAAAATTAATTCAATACTGAATAATTTTTTTGTCAATATAATAATAAAATACTTAAAATTTATACATTTTTGATGTACAATGGATTGATTTGTAAATATAAGGACACATAACTCCTGAAACGCTAGTTTTTGTAGAAACTGTGTTGTATAAATTCAGGAATTTTAAATATTGCGGAAATGCTTGATCCCGTATCAATTGCCTCAACTCTGTGCATCGTAGCAGTTCTTAGTGACGAAAAGTGTTTTTAATTTTGTAACCGTTGGCAACGTGACTGTTTACTATGGTGGTCATCTATCAAGGCAGCGAGATCTGTAGCGCGCAGCCAGGACACGTCCTCTGGCCAACCAGGCGGAAGACATGCACGTGTGAGAGTTCTACACGCATTCCGGGGACCNGCAGCCAGGACACGTCCTCTGGCCAACCAGGCGGAAGACATGCACGTGTGAGAGTTCTACACGCATTCCGGGGACCTCGGGGTGTGATAGTCGCACTTCTGGCCTACCTCACCACGGAGGACCAGGTTCGAGTCCCGGTGGGTAAACCCGGATTTGCGCATGTGGGTTAATTGGGAGACGCTGCTGCCGGCCGTGGTTTTCTCAGGGCTCTCCTANGGGTAAACCCGGATTTGCGCATGTGGGTTAATTGGGAGACGCTGCTGCCGGCCGTGGTTTTCTCAGGGCTCTCCTATTCCCTCGCCCTCTCGTTCATACGCTGCTCTTATATTACCTCACTTCAGATCAAAGGCACCTAACACCCCGCTGTTAAACGCCAAACAATACCTCCCAACTTCTACTACTACTATTATTTATAGTGTGTTCACAGTTAACTGAGCAATATGATATCAACATTTGACAAATGTCACTACACCTACCTGCATATATATTTTAAATGACGCACCAACAGGCATATCTTCTAGTTGGATTAAATGCGATAGGTAAACATATGTCAATATCTCATTAATTTCTTGATTAAATATAGTATGCGTGATATTCAGATGTTCATACTAATATATAATTATCAGCTATTAATGAAGTGATTTATTTTATTAAAAACTATTTTGTTCTTTATATGGAGTAAATGTGTCTTTAAGAATCAGTATTGTAGTCAAAGTCTTTACCAACCCACGTTTAAGAAAAGTATCAGAATGGTTAATTTTAAACATAAATGTTAGTATACCCTAGGGCCATCTTCGTATATTTTTCATTTTATGCTCTTCTAAGTAAACCGCATTCCTTCTAATAGTCTGGTAAATGTTCTGTTGATTTTCCGTCTATATAATTATAAATATTATTTGCGTAATCGTTTTCTGGCCCAATTTTATTCGAGGTATATATTTATACATTTATATATACAGATATACCAAATTTTGAGAGACAATGCTATACAATTGTTTATTAATACGCTGTTACTAACGATTATCATGACAAATTGGTTTTTTTTAAAGAAATAGTGAGTATTTATAAAACTATTTAAGTTACTCTTTACACGAGTGTACATGCATAAATCTAAGAAGAATCGAACAGTGCGCTTTCCTAAAAATGGCAATGTAACCTGCGGTTATTGTCAAAACATGATTGTAATCACGAAGCTCAATTATCACTAAAAGGTATGAATCGATGGTACCGAACAGACGATTAGTTAACTACTAATCGTCTGTTCAAAATTATACATTTAACATGTTTGGTGATGAAGCGATATTAGTTTATGATTTTATACACCAAACAAGTTGACATTTCCTGCATTTTTTCTGTTGCCTGCTTCCTATGTACCAAACAATATCTTATTTGCAACACCTGCAACCATATGTTGTTGCGGGCCTAAAAAAACCAAAATTTGTTAAACAACACCAGTAAAAATATATATGCCGAAGATAAGTTTTCAAATAAACTATCAAAAGATTAATTTTTGTATATTAAGTTAGCTTTTTGGGACTGTATGTATTAGTAAATCCTATCTCATTAAAGAACCTCGTTGAACAATCAGCACAAAATCTAAATTACTTCGGAAGATTTCGGACTGTAATTGGGTTTAATCAACCTCGTGAGGATAACTGGGGCGTCTCGGTTAAGAATAACTACTTTCGTACTACCGCAAATTGAAACGCGATGACGCCGTTTCACATTTTCTCCTCCTAAATACCCAAAAATCACACTTATTGATTATATTCTATATTTAATTTGTACCTATTATCTGGTTGACAGTGATCTCATACATGCAACCATGGTTTCGGACTATCAGAGACTGGGGTAATAGATGGCCATGGCATTTGTTAACTCATTCGCTACCACACACCTCTATTATTTGAGGTGTTGGAAACAAGGAATATTCTAAGAAGTAGAGTATTGAAGCAGACACAGAACTGTCTTACTTATCTCAACTAATGTCATGCATACGTTGTGTTTGATAATAGTGATTCAAGACCGTAATAAAGCAAAAGAGTAGGAAAATTTTCTATTCAGTCTCCCACGGGGAGAACATTGTTCATTATGCCAGGCAGTGTACATCACTGGCTGAATTTAAACTTCATGTGCATTATGCACACAACTGCGTGTAACTATGTACATATTCCAACAAACTTCCGAAACTATTATCAAAGTTTTAACTTTAATACTGTAAAGAATTCATATCACACATCAAGTTGCAGATAAAGGAATGTTAAGCATAGTTTTTTTTACAATTCTTGGAACTTTCCTACGCATCGTTGTGTTTCCTGAATATATTTAGGAACTATTAAATGAATTTACAGAGGGAAAAATTAACATACCTGCTCTTTCACTAAGCGTATATGCTAGTATCGTAAATTTCCGATCTCTTTTGTACAGTACACATTTATTGTAACTACCTACTTCTCTGAAACCCAGCTTAAGTCGTACTCGCAGGATGATCATCCGCCTCATGCAAACAAACACAACAAATTTACGTCAGAGCCAATGCCGTGTATTCGTGTGCACTTATTGTAAAATTATTTGCATAAGAACTAAGTCGTTATAATCATTACCAACACATTTATTATTTATCAAGGAATTTTTCATATTACTCCAAAATTTAACATTGTGATTTGAAAATTTGTTTTAAGTAAAACTTAACCATAACAAAAAATTGGGATTTTTTATGTTGTTGCAAGAATAAGACACTAGTGATAAATAACATATTTAAGAAGCAACCTTACACACCTTACATAGGGTGTTCTCACAGGATTGGGTCGAGAAGTGTGAAGTCTCAGAGAACAGACTATACGAAGTTTTATCGTTAAAAGGGAGCATAAAGATTATTTTCCCTTCAGTGATCTAAAAGGCAATAAGCAAACGAAACCATAATTGCTGGATCGAAAACAGAACACCAGTCGCTCCGAATGCAAATGCAGTGTGTTACCAGTTTTTATCTCGCTCGGTCGTAACGACAAAGGCACTGCGGTTATAGCTTATTCTATTGAAGTGAAAAGCGAAATTTATTTTGTTTCCTGACATCAAAATGCAATCAGTATTCCACTTTTCGTGTTGGTGTGGAGATCATTGTCCGTGGGCTNTATTTTGTTTCCTGACATCAAAATGCAATCAGTATTCCACTTTTCGTGTTGGTGTGGAGATCATTGTCCGTGGGCTGAACCTTCTATCTGATTAGAAGTTACATTCCGGCTGCTGAGGTTGTGTATGCTGTCGACATGTTACAGTCCTCGTCGGTTAAAGACTGTGCAAGGATAAGTGAGCACTGTATGATCCAACCTCTGTAAAATCTTACTGTCTCTCTCTTCTTGGGTTTAACGGCTACGATGACTAGGGGGCATTCAGTAAAGTTGGTAATAACGCAGGGAAAATATTTCCATTTATTTAAAGTCAATTTATATCAATATGTTGATAATAGCCAGTAATGTAATTTTTTAATTTTCTTTCTCTTTTAATAAATACGTGTTTAATAATAAGAAAACGAGTATGATATTAACTTTTCTAATAGTTCTGCTGTTTCACTTGACGTTCTTATAAAGTAACACGGTCCGTGGCAATGTTAATTCTGTACGCGGTTCAAGAATACACCATTTGCATACAAGAGGATGTTCAGCAGCGTTTTAAAAAGTGCTCAGTTAACCGGAAACAGAGTAAACTAACTAAATAATGTCTATGCTAGATGCTGTTTTACTTCGACAGCAGGGTACAGTGAACATTATATGGGCACTTGTGCAAATGTTAGGGCAGGCATTTGGAATATGAAAGAAATAATAAAGGATTATTTACGAGTTTATCTTAATCAATGTGGCTGCCACAGCATAGTTTTAGACGAAGCGGATTCTGTGAAATCATGGGTGAAATCGTTACGTAGTTTAGAATATACGATACGAGGTTTGTTTGAAAAATAATGTGATTTTGCGAATTTCGAGGGCTACCTACATTCGATTATCGATTGTTTTTATTATCATGTCATTACACATGTCCCCAACATATGTTGACATTATCAGCCATTTGCATTGTTAGTATGTTTGTGAAAGATATAAATGATGTACTTGTTTTGGTGTACTTGGTGATTTTTTGTTATCGCAAACAATGGATCAAAGAATATGTATTAAAAACACCGTTTTAATGCCTCAACCACCGTATTCGCCGGACGTGACCCCCTGTGACTTGTTCCTGTTCTCAAAACTGAAGAGACCCATGAAAGGACGGAGGTTTGCCACGATTGAGAATATAAAGACCTGGGAGACTTCAATGCAATACAAAATGCGCATATCATAAGTACTACGAGGATTGGCAAATAGCGCTTGCACAAGTGTATTATATTTAAGGGGGATTACTTTGAAGGGGACAAATTGATATTGATGAATACATACATTTTTATATAGTCAAAGTCACAAAATAACAAGTCACCTTAAATTTTGAACACACCTCGTACTTATTCACTCAAGAGATGGAATGTTATATATATATACTCGTGATGGGTTTATCGCAGAAGAATGTTTGCAAAACACATGTATATATATATGAGAGAATATTCCTGATGCCGCTCTGTATTGGTAATTTAATGTGTCTTATGATATGCTGGAAATCTTAGAGAAAGTTTATAACCCAGTCACACCATCCGAAGTCAGGAATCTAGATCAAAGTGGAAAGTTTGTATGAATCAATTTAATAATTTTAAATTAAGGCATCATGTTTAATGTTATGTTTTACGTAAGACTTTGCTGTCTGAAACTATGGTAGTGTCAATTTCCTCAGAAGTCACCACGAAAATTTATATATAAACTGTATTCATTGAAGTATTTAAGAAAATAATTTAAATAAAAATGGACACCGTTAACAAATAGCAACCACTTAAAACGATATCAAATAACATTGAAATAAAGTAGGTCACTCCGTTTTTATTTCACTGACTACAACGAATAAATCTTTCAACAAAAGGAAAGAAAAGATAAAATTTCAAACAACCAAAAATAAATAAAATTACACTGCAAACTATTTTTTAAAAAAAATCTACAGTCGGCAGTTAAATGTCCTATATTTTTTAAAAAAATGTGTTTTGGTTCCACTTAAAAATTGTGCTGATTTTTTTTTTCAGTATCTGTTATGTCTGTTTAATCATACGCAAATGTTATCATCTACGACGATCATCTGCCACAGACATGGTAAATATACAGAGTTAAATTAATCGCTTATGTCACGTACACCAAGTATATATGTAATTATAATGCCTTCACTGTCTACCAACATGGCCGACCGTCGTTCGTCAGTCAGTTCCTGATAAGTGGCTTGACATATGGCTGCCCAGACAAAAGGGGATTAATCGTAGCACGAAGTAACCGGTTAGACACAACATCCATTCGCAGAGCTTTGCGCAGCCAATCAGCGAGTCGGCATGCTCACATTAAAGGCACGCACACACACAATTTTACTTACGTTTGTGTGTCTACTATATTCTCTAGACTTTGCAAATGCCATACTCTTCATAAGTGCTTAATATACTCAGTAGCGGCATTAAACTTCGTAACTACATGCGAAAATTTTAAATACAAAAACTGCAATTCTTGTGTGTGGGCTTCACGTCATTTAATAATTTCTTCCCTTTTTTCAGTTTATATGCATAATTATCAACTTTATACAACCATACATTTATTTTGGTTTGTATGTCGGCGTTTATGTCTGTGGTTTTACCCTCCACAAAAATATGAGAGCCTTCAGCGAATCACACCACATACAATTCATCCCAACAGCGCATGCTCAGTAAAATCAGAATAGAATAACAATGTTTTGCAAGCAATTTCCGATTTGCAATATTAAAACCAAGTTTGTATTACCTCAATTTAATGCTGTGCACTGAAGTACAAAGTATCTTGAGATTATCTTCTGTGTTTTATATTCCTAATTTTGTTATTTTTGACCTAAGGTAAGTACTTATTTAACTACTTTCAGCATACTTGCTTGAAAATCACTAGTTAATAATTATAATTATGTAAGCGACATACGGGATATATAAAAAATTATATTTTCATTAAATACAATTTTTGGCAGCGATTTAAATACTCTTATTGAGTTTGTCGTATTCCACCGTAGCAATAACTAAGTATTTTATAGAAATTTGCTAAATCAAATAGTTGGTCTTGCCAAATTTTACAAAAAAACGGGGTTTATGAAAGACATATTCAAAAACATACGTAGAAACACTAGTTAACGAAGATACGCTAATATTCCTTTCATTTCCAAGGCCATTGGTATAAAATTTCATTTTCGTAAAAAATAAGAGATTTACATGTTGGATTGCCCCAGATTGTTACCGGTAAGTTGCCAGTATCTCTTGAGTTTTCAGCGGGGTTCGACAGCGTACCTCAAGCGGAGAGGTGAATAGTTCACTCAGAATGCAGCCTTGCTACTCAACAAAGACAATCTTCGCAGAATAGAGAAACGATGGCTGAAACACAAAGCAGAGTTCCTTCGAAGTAGGCCTTGAACATTGAACTTCAAATTAATGTTAATCCTGTTTGCCTAATTTACCTAAACTGCATAACGTAAAATATTGTTGTATTAAAATCACAGTTTCCAACATACAATAAAATGGTATGTTAGGCGTGAAGCAACATTTGTAAATTCAATGAAACATATACAATGTCGATTTCAATATATATTACGAAACCTTAAATTTTTTGTTTCCATATTTGTTTGTACTGAATGATTAGTCAGACACGTCGATTTCACATTTATTGTGTTACAACTGGATTTGAAGCTAAGATTTAACAACTGGATTGATTTAGTATTGTTACTTTAATTATGCATTATTTTGATAATACGTCATTATTTCAGTATTCTTGACATTTTATGAGCTATAAAATTTTATACGTCAATATATAGCTTAGTGACAGTGTTTTTTTAAGTACTGCAGTTCCATAAAACCGAATAGTATAATATAAACATAAAATTGTATTTTATCCATATACCTTTTCTATTAACGGACGTCAATTAAAACACTTTTGCATGTTACTCAGTATTATTAAAAAAGCAATATTTAAAAAATTATAAATTTTAATAATGTCGTAAAGTTGTAAAAAGTCACCATAAAAAACAATTTTTAAAAATAATTACCTTACTAAAAATATGTTAAGGGTGATTCGTAGGTAAAATAATAAATGTAAATTTTAATACATTTTAAATTAAATGAGCTCATCTGCAGTATTTAGTGAACAAGTCATGGATTGAAAAAATGTTGGAAAAAATATTGAACTGAGGAGAAATTATCTTATACTTTTCTGTAAAGTTGAAACAAAAAACTTTATTTTAAAAAGTGACAAATGTATAACTTTGATAAAAAATATTTCAAATCACATGGGTGCGGAGAACATTTATTTATGCACAATATCACATACATCAAAATTAACTTTAAGTCAACAGTTATGACAATAGAGTGAATTCAAATTACAGTTTTATAATTATGTGTTTTGGACTTTTCAATATACTTACAAATTATGTTATTTTTAATTGGTTACATTATGAAAACCAACAAAATTAATTAAAAATACATATATCATATAAGGGGGAGGTGTGCCTTTAAGTGAGTTTAATTATAAATTTGTTCAAATAAAGCAAACGTTCCAGTTTAGCAATAAATATAATAAGAAACTAACAAATAAATTATATTATTTTTGTATGTGTTAATAACAATTTTGTTTGTCTATAATTATTGTATTTTCTATCTCTAATCACATAGTCAAAATAGTAATTCTTTAATTTTTTAATACTAATTATAAAATAATGTTCAATACAAACTATTTTATCTATATAATATGCCCACAATTCTACTAAGGATGAGGGCTTAGTTGAAAAACTTTTAGACAAAAATTAGGTAAATTTTTTTAAAAATAATTTAAATTTTCGTGTGTACTTTGTTTTTAATATGATTATTAAAACAGATTATCAAAATCTTTACTATTTCATATAAAAATTTTTTTTTAATTACATGGGTTTATATTGTTAATAAAATACCATTTCCTTTACAATTGTGATAACTTAAACATGAGACATTACCGAATTATATTTCAAGTTTGAATGAAATTTTTTTATTTTACTAACGAATATTTTTACCATTAATAATAAATTAAAATTGTTACATTGCAAAATTATAATTTAATGACTTAGTTCCTAAAACTTTTGTGTACAAAAATTGCGAAATATTAAACAGTTAGATATTAGCTTTTTATGACTTGCGGTTTCCAAATATGCCAAAAATGTTCCAAATACATACTGATAGTAAATTATGTGTGATTAGAAATTGCTACGTCAGCTTTAGTCAAATATTGGAAGAAATTGGAAATTAAGTAAAACCCAAGTTAATTAGAAAATAAAGGAAAACCTTTATGTCATAAACAGAAAAAAAAATGTAAATAATAATTACATACGTACATACACATGTTTACTATATTTGAACTAAGCAAATAATTTTGACTTTCTCATTTTTTCGCTACTAGGCCACCTTTATTATACAGGATGGTGGCTTGTAGTTTATGCAGATAAATTATTTTGGTGCAGACTAAGGCACCCGTGGTTGTTGCGTTAGGGGTAGACAAATACTAGTATGCTCTGTTATTTAACACAACAATAATTTATAGGTCTAAAGGTCACATAGTTATTTAAACTCACTGGCGTGATGGCAGCTTTTGGTGAGTTGTCTTTGTTGGTAGCTGAGGCATGGCGAGTTGGGTGGCCCTGGTTCAGGCCGTCGGACTGGCTCTCGTTGGCGGGCTGTACTAACTTGGCTTCTTCCTGCGGCTTTGACTGACTGTCTCGGAAGTCCAGGATTGGTTTCCCGTGACTTGTACTTTCCCTGCGACTTCGGCTGGTGTTCCTGATGGAGAGCGCGTCTCCATGTCCTGCTTCCGACTCACGTTTCTTACTTCCCCACCGCGGAAACTGCCACTATGTTTTCGGAAATGAACTCATAAGTTCTCGTCACTTTTATAATTGTCTCTGGAATTTAAACTTAAAGTTTCGGCTCATCCTCGGTTCTCCCCTCGGTGACGTCACTATTGACTCACTGACTGACTGACTGCTCGCCTCGTAGCCATACTGCGCACGACTACGTATTCTCGGGGAATGGCGCCTCTTGGACTGGGACTGCCACTCGTCTCCGGGAATTTACTCATTTTCCCTGCACTGTTCTCGTCACACAACTGATAACTCCAGTGTCTGATTCGCCTATGGTTTCGGCTGTGTCTATCTCGTCTCGTGGCTGTACCACCGAACAACTCCCGTCTCTGCTGGCGATGATTGCTCCCGAACAACTGACTGAGAACCACTGATGTACATGACTGCCTGGGCCGGGTCCGAACTCCAGCCCGGTGATACGACTGCCTCTCGCCTAANTGAGAACCACTGATGTACATGACTGCCTGGGCCGGGTCCGAACTCCAGCCCGGTGATACGACTGCCTCTCGCCTAACTGCCTTCTCTGTATCGCATCGCTGCTGCCAAACAACTCCTCGTCAACAACTGATTACCACTGATCTCGAACGACTGACCACCACTCCTTGGTTGCTCCTGAATTTAACCGGTCTCCCGCTATATTCAAGTCGGCTGTCAACAGATTCTCTGTGTCTGATAGGGCTTCGGGCCTGGCTGTTCTCAGCGGACGATACAGAGTAAACACTCTCACTAATGTTGCACAGAGTCTGTTCTGGGTTGTATTGGCTCACACCCTGGACCCCTCGGAGCCTGTATTTGCGTCCATCTCGGTACAGGTTGAGCCTTTCTCCGTTCCGGCAGCTGCGCAAGGGCTGTATCCGGCTGGCCTTGTTTACTTCCGTCGGGGTAAAGGACCCCCTTACTACCACCTGCACTGTGTCCGGGGTAATGTGCGGGGNCTGGCCTTGTTTACTTCCGTCGGGGTAAAGGACCCCCTTACTACCACCTGCACTGTGTCCGGGGTAATGTGCGGGGTGAGAGAGGTCCATCGTCATCCTCCCGTTCAGGTGTGACTGGGTCATCTGTAGGAGGTTGCTCCGCGTCTTCGGGATGGCTGCTTTCCGTTGGCCCATCTACTCCTCTCGGATACTTTATTGGGGTTGAATCTCCATTGGTGTTACCTAGTAGGGGGCATGTTGTGGTCGCCTCATGTGTAACAATTTGATACTGGCCCTGTCTCCTATCTTTATTTTCTCTTTCTTTCACCGCATTTGCTTCCTGCCTCCCTTCGTACTTGTGCGGCCTCTATTCACTTCTGTCTTCACTTCCGCTCATCCCCGAGCACGTCATTTTCGGCTATCATTCTAGCCTTCTTTATCTCCCGTTCGCGTTGTACGGCCGGGTAAGAGGGTCTTGTTGCCCCCTAGACCACACTACTGACTGGCGCATCTGTTCAGGCATCCTTGGGACACGTGTTGAGATAGGGTGGCACGATACCGGCTCTGTGGGCCAGAGCCTCGCGGCTTGCTCCCTTATTTTCGCTATCTCTTCGCCACTGTCCTCACTGTATACCAGCTGGCGGGCTAGGGGCATGCAGTGGGTTTCCTCTGGGTCACTTCTTGTATCTGCTCTGGGGTAATGGACGCAGGGTTCGGGTATAGGCCGTATCTGATCCCTTGCAACTTTCCGCAAAATTCCCTTCTCGTCCTCTGCCCAGTATACATTACCTTGGCACCCTACTATGACATATTGCACTTACCATTTTGGTGCAAATCCCGCACAGAATTTGTTACTGGCTTTGCTTAAAGGGTGGTTTCGTAACAATACATGCATACCCTCGGGTAAGTGTTGTCTGCCGATTGCTAGATATGGGTACTTACATTGGATGTACCGGTGCTGGTTTCTCCGAGCTGTGCTTGTTCGTCGGATAGCCGCCCTTCTAATCTCTTCGGGGGCGGGCAGTTCCATGGCTTCTGTTTCCCACTGCAATTCCCCAGGTCGTCCACAGTTGTACCATAGTATCAGCTGGATGGGAGAAGTCCCAATGGTGTCATTGTGCCGGCGTCGCAATGTGTATAGGATTTCTGGTAGCTGTATGTCCCAATGGGTATGGTTGTCAACCATTCTTAGACGCATGCTGTTTTTAAATTCCTGGTTCCGGCACTCAGTAGGGTTTGCCTGGGGGTGGTAGGCTTGAGTCGTCCAGCGTTCTGCCCCCCCTCCCCCCACCCCACTCCTTGCATGCCTTCGCCCATTTCACGCCCGTAAACAAGGATCTGTTCTCTATTATGACACTTTTCGGATATCCCCATCGGGGAAAAACCTCTCGTTCCATCTGGTGGATAATTGTGTTTGCTTCCTGATTGNGACACTTTTCGGATATCCCCATCGGGGAAAAACCTCTCGTTCCATCTGGTGGATAATTGTGTTTGCTTCCTGATTGGGCATCGAGAACGCTTCTGTCCACCTGGAAAACTGGTCTGTTACTACCAGGAGGTATCTCTTGCCTCGGGGTGTACGAGGATAGGGGTCCATAATATCGGTGGTGATGTGGGTCCATGGAGATTTAGGCCCCCTGGGTATGAACCACATCTTCGGTATTGGGTAAACTTTGTGTTCTCTACAAAGCCGACATCGGGTGACGTATTCTCGGACTGCATGGCTTACGCTNTCGGTATTGGGTAAACTTTGTGTTCTCTACAAAGCCGACATCGGGTGACGTATTCTCGGACTGCATGGCTTACGCTGTGCCAGGTGTACCAATTGGTGAGGGCCCTTAATGTCTCGTGAAATCCTGGGTGTCCCAGGTGGGGGTGGTCATGGTGGTGTTCGCAGATGCTGGTTCATAGCTGGTGGGGAACCCAGATTTTCCACTTATCCTTTTGCGGGTCCGCTCTTGCCCAGGTAACGCCATTTCTTTCCTCATACCAGTCGGGATATTTTCTCATAAGTTCCGGTAATTCGGGATCGGTCTGCTCTTGGTCTTGTCACAGTTCCTTGTTTTCGCGGAACTTAATCACCCGTAGCTCCAAGGGATCGGTGCGAGGTAGTTTTCGCGGAGAGGAGGTGCCATATGTTCCCAGTCGTTGGTTCCTCTTTCTTGGAGAGATGTTTGAGGTCGGCGGGATATTGCATCGGGCAACTCGTTGGTAGATCTCGGGCGGTGCTCGATTGTGAATGTAAATTCCTTTAGGAATAACGCCCACCTCCCCAATTTCGCACTTTTGCTACTCTCGGTTTTTAGCCATGTAAGGGCCTTATTGTCGGTTCTCAGAATGAATGGTCTGTCCTCTAGGTTATATAGATATTTCGCGTACTGCCCAAATAACTGCGAAGCATTCCTGCTCGTTTCTATGGNGGTCTGTCCTCTAGGTTATATAGATATTTCGCGTACTGCCCAAATAACTGCGAAGCATTCCTGCTCGTTTCTATGGTAGCACAGCTTGGTCTCCCTTAGCATAGTCTGGCGTATGTGTTAATCCGTCGCTGGTACTGTGAATGGTCCTGGTAGAGGACAGCACCCATTCCGGTTCCGCTTGCATTAGTCTGCAAGATCAGGGGTAAATCTGGTATAGGCCGATGGAGCATGGNACAGCACCCATTCCGGTTCCGCTTGCATTAGTCTGCAAGATCAGGGGTAAATCTGGTATAGGCCGATGGAGCATGATTATGTTGCTATACCGCCCCTTTAGTTTGTGAAAGGTCTCTTCGTGTCGGTCGTCCTACATCCAGTGAGCTGATTTAGTTAGGAGCTCGTTGAAACGGGCCATAAGGGGGCGACNACAGCACCCATTCCGGTTCCGCTTGCATTAGTCTGCAAGATCAGGGGTAAATCTGGTATAGGCCGATGGAGCATGGTTATGTTGCTATACCGCCCCTTTAGTTTGTGAAAGGTATNTGCTATACCGCCCCTTTAGTTTGTGAAAGGTATCTTCGTGTCGGTCGTCCTACATCCAGTGAGCTGATTTAGTTAGGAGCTCGTTGAAACGGGCCATAAGGGGGCGACATCTTCTATTAAGTCTCGGAGCCAATTTCATAGTTCAAGAAACCGTTTTAATTGCCTCCTGTTCGTTGGTACTTTAGCCTTCTCAATTTCTCGTACTCTCTTAGAATTCGGATGATTCCCATCCTGGGTAATTATATGCCCTAAATATTCTACCTGGGTTTTCCTGAAGTGGCACTTCTCCAGTCGGCATGTCGGGTCCATGCAGTTCGAAACGTTCCAGCACTTTTCGCAAGTGCACCCGGTGTTCCTCCCATGTGCGGGAATATATTATCACATAATCCAGGTATGCTAGGCGAAATTGGCAGCTATAGCCATTCAATACTACTGTTGACATCAATCGCTGGATGGTAGCGGGTGTGTTCTTAAGCCCGAATTGCATTACGCGAAACTGTAGCATTTTGCCTTCCGGGGTAGTAAATGCTCTATTTTTCGAAGATCCTGTGAGTACAGGGATTTGCCAGTATCCACTTTGCATGTCTAGCGTGGAGAATATGCGCTCGTCTCCTAGGTCGGGGAGCACATTCGCGATGTTTATAATAGGGGGAGCGAGTGGATAGGTGACATAGTTCAATGCCTGGTAGTTTACACAAAACCGGAGCCCCCATATTTCTTTGGTACCAGTACCACTCTGGCATTATACGGTGAGTCAGTTGGCTCTATTATCCCTTGCTCTTTCATCTCGGCTACCTGGTCTAAGATTATCTGTCTGCAGTAAGCTGAGTTATTGCCTGGGTGGCAGTATATCGGGTGAGAATCTTTCAACCATATTTCATGTTGGAGGGCCGTGTTCTGCTTTACTATGTCGGTATGCACGAATATAGTGATCTGCGTGTTCAGTATCTGCAGTAGTGCCTTAAGCTGGCCAGTTCCTAGTAGGTGGTTCGCCACCTAATTCCAGATTTCTTGGTGTTTTTGCATGTTTGTTGGGGCCTCCCAATTTTTAGCCATCCTATCCCGCTTGCCTAATTATAATCGTTTTTGGCCACAGTAGATTATACACCCTAAGGCTTGTCAGCCATGTTTGCTCTAGAATAATTCCTTCAATAAGAGTGGGGCACAAAAGAATTCAGTTTCTATTGTTTCCACACTCGTGGATACTAGCAACGTAACTTTCCCTTCTATAGCCAGTCATGACTTAGTCTGGGTCATTTAGTAACTTCGGGTGTTAATGAAATTGCCAGCTGTGGTCGTGTCCATGACCTGACCACCTTAATATCGTGGTCGTTTATCCTGACTTTGATCCGACGGGCTTGTGTTCCCGGTCTCGGGTCGCTTAAAGTTATCATTCGTCCCACCCTTTTACTTGTGCCGGGGGTGACAGGTGACTCGAAGTCCCGGCGCGTGCATTTCCCGGCTCTTACTTTTGTTGTTTTCCCATGCCTGTCTCCAGAGAGGAACCCCAGTAAGCTTTCTCCCTTTCGGCGGCTATGCGGGGTTTCACTGCAGGGCAATCGCGATGGAAATGTCTTTCGGGACATTACCAGCAACGGGGTAAGATGTCCCCTTTGGTTCTGGCAAGTCTGTTATTCTCGGTTGCCAGCACAGGGCGGGCACCCGGAAGGGTTGGCAGCATGCGTGTAGCCACATGAGTTTTTTTCCATTTCCTGATAATCTATCTCTGCTTCTCTGGCCCTCTCTACCAGTTCCTCCATCCGTATGGCCCATGGGTGTCGAAGGGTTCTCAGTTTATCTGGTGTTAATAACTTCGTAATAATTTGAACCACCTCCGCCTCCGCTCCTTCGGGGGAGATACATGAATACATTTTAGCATTTCTCCGAATAAAAATTTCCATCTCTTTTTGTTTCTATTACTTCTTTTGTAAAAATCTGTGCGTAGCGCGGTGAGTACGTCTTCCTCTGCGAATTAACTGCTCAGGCGGGTTGCGAATTGTTCCCATATTGTCACAAATTCGACGTACTTATTCGACCTTTTAAAAGCGGCGTCCTTTAACTGTTCCCGTCCTTTATGTACCCATTGTTTACAGCGAATCCAAACCGGTCTGAAAATCGTGTTCACAATTTTTTTATAAACATTTCTGGGTCCTCATGTGGCCTTCCTGAGAATTCCGGCAAGACTTCTTCCTCTGTTATTTTTAGTTCCTTATCTACCCGATCACCGGGGGTTCGGCCCAGATCAGAAGGGAGTTCCCATTTCCCTGCGACCTCGGCTGGCGTTCCAGGTTGGAGAGCGCTTCTCCTCGTCCTGCTTCCAACTCCCGTTTCTGACTTCCTCGCGGCGGAAATGGCCACTACGTTTTCGAAAATGAACACATAATTTCTCGTCACTTTTACTGGGTTTGTCTCGGGAATTTACACATAATGTTTCGGCTGTTCCTGGGTTCTCCCCTCGGTGATGTCACTATTGACTCACTCACTGACTGACTGCTCGCCTCGTCGCCATACGGGGCACGTCTATGTCTTCTCAGGGAATGGCGCCTCTCGGACTGGGGCTGCCACTCGTGTCCTGATTTTTACTCATGTTCTCTGCACTGTTCTCGTCACATGACTGATTACTTTCGTGTCTGATTCGCCTATTTTTTTGGCTGCATCTAACTCGTGTCAAAGCTGTACTGCCGAAGAACTCCCGTCTCAGGTGGCGATAATTGCACTCGAACAACTGACTGCGAACCGCTGATTAAATGACTGCCTAGGCTGGATCCGAACTTTGGCCCAGTGATACGACTGCCTCTCGCCTAACTGCCATCTCTGTCTCGCATCGCGGTTGCCGGACAACTCCTTGTCAACAACTGATTACCACTGATCTCTAACAAGTGAGCACCACTCCTTGGTTGCTCCTGAATTTAACCTGTCTCCCGCTATATTCAAGTTTGCTGTCAGCAGATTCTTGAGAGAGAAAATGGGAAATCCCCTGTGTACCTCGCAGGTTTTTGTGTAGGATTTTGTGTCTCGTCAGCTTCTTGTGCGCTCAAACTATACCGGAGGGGGGTGCGGCAGTCGTCATCCGGGGATTCCAGGCAGCAGGGTCTGCACTAATTCTCGGCGGGGGGTTCACTTCATTCCATCTTAGAAGGCCTATATCAGCTAATTCTAGGGACTTACCCTGTTTCTCTAAACTTTCTGTTTTTCCCCGCGTATCCTTACATGGCGGAACTGTCTCGAGGATACTTCTCAGGGTGTGAATACAGCGCAATTCCTACCACACATATGGTAGACCGGGTACAGTTGTGCCAGGGTACGACAGTGACAGTATAAATATTAGCCAAAGTATACGGATTAGCGAGTGTGGTAACGGCGAAGGGAGGGGCTAAATGGCTGAATCCGTGTCATAGTATTGCGTCAGCCACTGCTTTCACATTCAAAAATAAGTATTTTTGTCCCCATTCTTTGATAATTGTTGTTTCATATATACAGATTGAGTATTAGGTGTTATTTATATATATAACATATACATTAGTAAATAAAAAGCTGTGATTTCTTTGTTCATAGATTATTTCATTTTGGCATGGTGTTGGTTTATATGAAAAAAAGTGCGTTGGTTACAGTTGTGACTTTTTTTGTGGGTAAAGTTGAAAAATAAATATGAGTTGTGTTTTATTGTTTTAGATGCCCAGACAACGCTCGCGGAAGACCGAAAGGGGGAGGCAAGACATTTCTCAATACGAAAATGCATATATTGAAACAAAACGAGGTGTATGTCTGAGACAAGCAGCAGAAATGTTTCAAATTAATCGAATGTCCTTGTTCAGATGTTGATACAAAGATGTTTATTTTTTTTGTTGAAGAACGCAATGATATGTTTTTATTTTAAATATTTTGAGGTTATGTTTATTAATGTTTTATTTTTAATCTTAAAGAGTACCTGTAAAGCTAGTTTATATCTAGAAAGATAATTTTAATACTAATGATGTTAATTAACATTTCATTTATATTTAGATTATGCATAGTTATACTAGTTTCAAGATAAAACAACAAAAACTGAGACTCATTGTAATGTGAAGACTGGTTACAGAAATCACCTATTATGTATATAAATGCTATAGTGCCTTATTAGTTATAAGTGATTGAAGTGTTCCCAAACAAACTTTTACCTGTTCCTTTTCTTTTCAAAGAAAGTTATGTAATATTAATGCTAGAGTGTTGGAATTAAAGTGAATTCAGACAATTTCAGAGTATTGTTAAACCTGTCACTTTCGACCCCAAGCACTGTCACAACATCACCTGGGGTGTAGTCGGTTGTGACATTTTCCCTTGTTTTTAACTTGCTCCTGTGTGCAAACTATTATGCTTAGGGATAAAGTTTTAATTATATGTAGGGTTATGTAGAAATTATACGGAAAAGCACTTTTCGTTTAGCTTACTGGTAAACATACAAAACTATGGCTGATAAAATGCAAAATGGCACAACTGTACCCAGTCTACCTTACTCGTCATGCGTCAATTTCTATTTAAATTTAAAGTGCTATTTAAAGATGTACATTCCTTAAATTTTATATTTTTTTGTATTCAGTATTTTACACACTGGAATTACAAATACTAATATAAAATGTTAAATTCTGTTTATAATTCATTATTTTCATACTATTTAGTAAATAGGCCTGAATTTTAAATTTTAAATAAATAATTCATATTCAAACTTAATTTTAAAAAATTGGAAAATCTGAATTTTCAGAAAAAAAATTTTTTTAATATTGCTTTCATTTTCAATTTATCTTATGAAACTCTACGAAATTTAATTTCGTATACATGTTAAAAGGAAGTGTAAAACCAAATTCTGAAGTTTCTTAGATTATAAAGAATATATTTATGTTGCGTATTTCGACAGAACACACTTAAATACAGACAAAATGTAAAAACACTCCTCGGTCTAAAATATTTATCAATGTATTATGATATTTAAGATACAACTAAAGATGCCATTGTATTTTCGTTGATAAATGCATATATATATAAATTTATGAAAATTATATAATGTAACAATAAAATAAGTTCTTAGATTACATATAAGTCCTTATACAAGTGCAGTTAAATTGTTTTTTTTATTGTTTGTTAGTAATTTCCATCCATAGGTTTATTCCGTTGGAATTCACCATTGCAACCTGATATTTTATTTAACATATTCAGAAATATTTCATCTTAATCTATTTAGCGATAAATTATATATTGTGGGGAGGAAAACCGACTGAATTTCTATTTCCCATAAACTCTAAGAAATTATTCGCAAATTTATTAAATGCAATTTTACCTAGAGTAAGAAAGCCATCATGGTAAAGATATTTCCCATTCCTTTACGCCAGAATTCCTACATTTGCTCCGAAAAGATTTAACTACGTCGGAAAGTTCCCAATTTAGTATAGTATCGACGCTAAAAATGCCATATTTGTAGACAGATGTGTAATTTTTTTCCATTAATTGTGTGGATTCAAAACTTTCTTTTCAGTTAAGGAAGTTTACGAGAAATTTTTTAGTTTTTAAGTTTTCACAGCGCCATGGGGCGGGCACGTTGTCATAAGAAGAGATACATTTCAAGACCTGTTTTCGGGAATATTCGTTCTTTTGGTTATGATGTTGCTAGGAATGATAGTGTGTTCGTGAAGAATGTTTTTACAGCAGAAGGGAGTTTCAATCTACTGAGTTTTATGTATAGGTTCGCTTTGCAAGGAATGACTGCTCATAATGGATCTGGTGTTCTTTTACAGACATCCTCATAACAGTACAGTGACTAGTGTTAATTATCTCAGTCAACTAGATTCAAGAGATATTATATGTTGGAAGACGTTTGCTATTAACGAGATATCTGCTACTTTTAACTCTGTAATTACTATTGCTCAGTTTCCAGTATTGTATTCCCGACGTAAGCTTACGTTTGAGCTAGGTGATGCTATTGGGTATTTAGAAAATTGGTTGTTACCAATGGTGATGTTGGTTTATTAGGTCATGTACAGTAAGTTTATTACGATTAATTTAAATTTTTGAAAAAAACTATAACTATTATTTCTTTATCACAGATCCCAATTAACACATCCGAAAACAGGTTTGACATTGAAATAATTGCAAGCAGTGACGTGCCTGGTTGCTTCCGGATGATGTTATAAGTTAGCATTTTCACCAGAACTTAAATAATGGTCTCCGCATTAACCTACAAAATCAGTCATGCTTACCAAATATTTGAGATATATTCAAATTTTCGGGCCCTCTGATGCATGATTTGCAGATCGTTTTAGCTTTTTCTAGTAACTATCACAGGATCTGAACCTCGCTGTGAGCCAGCTTGTTCCGCTGCCAAGCGCACGATGAGCGAAGGTAGGAATCGAGAGATCGATATCTAATACTCTAATGGCCGTGCGTTAAATCTAGATTGGAATAATGTGGGAACAATAAACACCCAACCGTGCATATAGGGATCGATTGGCTATCTGGCTTAAAAAATGCGAATATAAATATTAATATATAATTGCACATACCTCATTTATATATAAATTAAAAGCTCGGAGACCCGTAATAAAGGCTTTCAAAGATGGGCCATAAATAAAGAGGAACGAAATAAAATCAGGCCCTAATATACGGTGGCAACGTAACGTTAGGACGGAAGAAGTGGCAGAACAAAAAATCAACCAGTCAAATGCCACGTCTGCTATGTTACCCACAGGTTAAAATAAGTGTGTCATCCCGCCGGATCTCGAACCGTGTTTCACCTGGTGAGAAGCAAGTGTACTGAACATTACTCCACCATGGATACTTATTTGTTTTTTCAGTTATTAATATTCACTCCATTCCTTTAATGCTGTAGGCAGTGGTCTTGCCTGATGGCAGCAAAAACATTGGCACACAGCCATCAAAGTAAACCAATCATTAACTTAATACTCTGGGATTTTAGGTCTAAACCTTGCCAAATTCGAAGAGTGGAGAGGAATGGAGTGAAGAAAATTTGGGCTGCTCTTGACATGTAGGTCTTGAGTGCCGTTGAGGAATAAGTTCGGGGAGTAAGGAGCAGCACCGGAATGCAAGGGCGAAGGAAACCGTAAATCACCGCGAAAATCCGCTGACCAGCGACATCTTTCTGCACGATTCCCACATTCCAAAATCCAGCAGCGACACCGTAACGAATCGAAACCGTTTTGACTAACTGAGAGGTTAATAGTTTAACCCCTACACAACCGAAGGCTCCTCAAGTTCTAAGAGAAATACCTCCTTCACATTCATTGCGGATGAAAACAGTAGTTAAGTGTATTGAGACTATGATCGCAATAGCCTGTGTACTCCGTTACCAATCACGAACTTTAAAAAACTCACAGTGTTAAAAAACATTCATATACTTCTTTAAACCCCTTTTTTTAAACAATTAATTCAATTCTTATTATTTTGCAGTAAATGTAATAATACAGTTATTTTAAAATTTATAAATTTTTGGTAATTGGGTTATCACTATGATGAACACTGAATTGATTCTTAAATGTAAGAACACATAACTCCTGAATCGCTAATTATTGTAGATACTGTGATGTAATAATTCAGAAGTATTGATAATTGTTTATATGCTGAGTTACGAATCCAATGTCCGGATTATGTGCATCACAGGATTTATCAAAAACGAAGGGTAATTTTAATTTTGGTAACGTAGGAAACGGGACTGTTTAATATCGTGGTCATATTTCAGCGCAGCGAGAAATGTAGCGTGCAGCCAGGACACGTACTCTGGCCAACCAGGCGGAAGACATGCACGTGTGCGAGTTCTACATGCATTCCGGGGACCTCGGGGTTTGGTAGTCGGACTTCTCGCCTACCTCACCACGGATAACCGGGTTGGAGTCACGGTGGGAAACTTGACGGACGCTGACGACGGCTGGTGTTTTCTCACGGCTCTCCCGTTTCCTTCCCTCTCTCGTTCCTATGCTTCTTCATTATTACCTCACTTCAGATCACAGGCACCGAACATCTCGCTGTTAAACGATAAATAAAACTACTCTGCATCTACTACTGCTATTACGTATAGTCTGGTCAACGTTAACTGAAAACTTTTGATATCAACATTTATAAATGACACTAACTGTACTTGCTTACATGTAATTTAACTGATGCACTGACAGGCATATATAAACTTTAAATTTAATGTGTAAGGAAAAATTTTAAATACCCAATTAATTTCGTTATTAAATACAGTGTGCGTGAAAATCAGATGTTCACACTTATATAAGTTTCAAATATTATTGAATTGATTTCTTTTCATATTAATATTTCTGGATTTTATAGGGAGTTGTTGTGTCTTTAAGAAGCGGAATAGTAGTTAACGATTTCTCCGACCTGCCTTTAAGATAAATATACGACGGTTCACTTTTAACATACGTGTTAGAATAACCTACGGCCAATTTAATATATTCTTCACTCAATGCAGTTCAAAGTAAACCGCTTTCCTTTAAATAGTCAGCTCAATTGTCTATTCATTTTCCGTCTGTATCATTCAGAAATTTACTTGCGTTATCGTTTTCTAGCCCACTTTCCTTGGAAATATATCAATTCTTATCAAATAATGTAAGAGATTGCATTATAATTTTTTTATTAATACGCTGGTTTTAACGACTATACTTACTAAACAGATAATTTAAAGAAACATTCCGTTTTTATAAAATTTTTTAAGTTACTCATTACATGAGTGTACATGCACAAATCCAAGAAGTATCCAACCGTGCCTATTGCTTTTAAAGCAATGTAACCTGCGGTAATTGTCAACACTTGAATGTAATCACTAAGCTCAATTATCTGTGTAATGCGTAAATCATTTGTACAGTATGGACCATTATTTGTAATGCCTCGAATACACATATTTAATATGTTTTGTGAGAAAACTTTTTTTTCCAAAATAAATATTATTTAAAGATATGTGTTAATTCTTTTATACAGCAGACAAATATACATTTAGTGCATTTTTTAAGAGAAAAGTGTTAACTTGTCTTTTAAATGTCTGTCAAATTATGCTTTAAATATAAATTAATGTTAAGACACAAACATAATACACTGAATAATTTAACTTATTTACATTCGGATAAAATATAACTATCTNTAAATTAATGTTAAGACACAAACATAATACACTGAATAATTTAACTTATTTACATTCGGATAAAATATAACTATCTCAGCGATCGCTACTGCTTTTGCAGTTTAATTTTGTGAATCTTATCCTCACAATGAGCATATATAGTTCCTCAAATGGTGATAAGACATGTGTTATGGTAATCTTAATTGAAGACCCGAAGGTACTTTGTTTTGATACGGGGTACTTGTACTCTGAATCCTTATAGATGCCAAAGTACCGAAGTTTTGCATACATAGTAAGAGTTGTAGATGGTAGAGTTTTCTTTTTCCATTTTGTGATAATGACACAGTCAGTCTTCCAGGTGAAGCTTCACCCGATTCTGTAATTACTTTTTGATTATGTTATTACGAGAAGCAGGAAAACACACAACAAAATTTTTGTATGGGTAAACATGTTGTGGTATGCTATGCATATTAAATTATATTTCGACAATATCGTTATAAAAGACAAATTTTAAAAATTTCCTGACTCACTATAAGGTTGAGGTGTGACATATTAGGAGTATTAGAGCGGCGCTGTCCCAAAACCACCCCCCTTCACCCCTTCAGCATCAACGAGTGTAGGAGCTTAGAGAGACATGTGGCAATTATAATCACCGCAGAGAAAGGTCAAGTAGAGCAGACACGCGCTTCCAAGCCTTACACGTGTCCTGCTGCATAGTCCTACCCACCCTCACCTTCCCCCCTACACCTAGCAAGCTAAGTAAAATTTGTAAGTGCTGAGATTTCACGAGATAGGAGACCCAGTTCGCCTGAAATCAGAAAACACCCACCGTGGAAAAATAAGCTGAGATGGTAAATTCAAGGGACAAGATCACCACTCCCCCTTCCCCCACCCCCTCCCCAAATATTTAGGAACCAGGGCATGTTTTGAAATGCATTGTTCTGTTTCCTACCACCGCCCCCTCGCCTAAACAAGGGGACACTTAGAGAGGGAGGCTGGAGAGCATATAAGCCTCTTTTCATGGAGCGTGGGGCTAAGTAATCAGTAGACCTTCGAGCAGAAGAGTTGGATATCCCAGCGCAGAGAGAGCAGCTGCGCCGCGGGCGGCCGGGGAACTTCAGATCCCGGCGACAACAGTACCTCAGTACATGAGTACATCAGTAGAACAGTCCAGTGAGACAGCAGAAAAGGCGGGCCTTTGCTAAGGACGCCCACATCGCTGGAGCTCACCCACTGCAGACAACATCCCAGCACCAACAGCAGAGTAGTTAAGTATCAAGTCGCCGTCCAGAAAAGCCCCCCCTCCCCCTCGACNGACAACATCCCAGCACCAACAGCAGAGTAGTTAAGTATCAAGTCGCCGTCCAGAAAAGCCCCCCCTCCCCCTCGACGTCGCCCACAGTTAATATGAGTAGCCACAATAGAGTACCACAACTCGGAAGTGTTTCTGTACGTTTTTTTTATAACTCGAGACAATATATTCATCCTTCAAAGTGAAACACAATAGACTACCTTATTGAAATACCCTCAACCTCCAGGCACCTTATAGTCTGAGCCTGGGGTAATTAACTCTGACCCTACGAATCACTCTGTGTTCCACAGGTGGGGAAGAGCATCAAGTTTAATTGGCGCACAACAGTAGCGCCGTCAAGTTAAATTAGCGCCCTGACGAGTGGAGTAGTGTCAAGGTTGATAAACTGTTAGATAAGTTATGGAAGCAAATCTAAATTGTTGATATTTTACGGCTTGATCACTTGTTTGGTTGGTTTTGTAGTTTGAAAAGATTGTGGCTCCGAAGTTGTGGTCAGAATGGTTTATTTACAGGAATAGTTTGTGTAAGTGGAATGGTTTGATGGAATTTTTAGATAGTGCTAGAGGATTAGAGTGATTGGTTAGTATGCTTGTATGATATAATACTTTTATTTGGTAAACGAGAACTATTTCTGTTTGGGTGTAATAGATGTTGAATTTGATACTCAAACATTATTATAACTTGATTAACATTTACGATAACAAAAATTNAAATTTGATACTCAAACATTATTATATCTTGATTAACCTTTACGATAACAAAAATTGATTGTTTGGTCATATGGATATATTTATGAATTATAATTTTAGATGTAATAATAGTCGATATGGTAGTAAAATTTTTTACTGTTATATTTGATCAGTATTTCTGAGGTCGGTGTTGAATATGGCCTGTATCATTAATAGCATAACTTAGATGTGCTGGAGTTAGAGCACATTATGGATTTGGTTTGGGTGATATTGTTTATTTAATATAAACGTATACGCTAGACTTTATGTTTATATGGTTGGTATTGTTATCTTTTATGGTAATTGCTGTTATTGGAAGGTATATTGGTAAGTTAGTGTTATAGTGAATTACATGCTCTCTATTGTACTCAGCAACACTGGATATATCTATAATGATTTCAATTCCTTGGAAGTAAGATACAGCTTATTTTTAACGATGCAGTGGACAGGGATAGCTGATACAATTGTCGTTATTACTGGTTGATGTGGAAAATGGTATTGTTCAGAGTACTGGATGAATTGTACCTAATGTGTTTTGGGAAGTACGTTTAACTGTATGGTTTGTTTTTCTAATCAGCTGATTTCTAACTGTTTATACGAGTATATTTGGCATGGTCTCTGTGTATGTTGTTGGTATTGATTGTCGGTTGTTATAAAGAGTAAAAACAGTGATGTTTGTATTTCAATATTTATTGCTTGTAATTATGTAAATTTATGGTGTCACTGATAGTTGCTGGGTTATTTTTTTACATTACTTCCAGTCGCTTGTTTATTGGTAATTTTGTTTGGCATGCTGAAGGAATTGTGTTTAGCATGGAAAATATTATAAATGGTTTGCCTATTCAACTGGTTTATTTGTTGTTATTTACATTTTCGTTTTCCTCCTCATCTACATCCTCCTCCCCTAAGCTCCGATTAGATGGTCTATATTTTGTTTTAAGGTTTGGAATGTTTGGCTGAATTGGTTTAGATTATGTGGATCTTGTGGTTGTTGGGCAGTATCCAACTAAGTATATCTTTTCTGATGCTGATGTTACATATTATGGTAGGGGCATTATAAAAATTTATATAAGGTGTATGTGTGCTGAATTGATGGGGTAGGTTTTTGTTATACTAGGCGGGTAGTATATTTCGTCTGGTTTCATTAGAACAGATCGCATGTGTGACCAATATATTTTATATTTGTAAGGAATGTTTTGACTTAATGGCTTGGGGTATGCTTGACTTATAGTGGGAGGTATAACTGGTGGGTATACATGGTGTAGGTATGTAGCACAAACGGAGTGGGTGTAGGAATAATGGATAATCTGAAACAAATAACTGCACAAGCAATGTTCGATGGAGTGACTTGTGTGTTGTGTGGTATTGTCGATTGCTATGATTGCGTTTTTTTTGTGTTATAGGAGATTACATGGTCTGTTAGCCTGGTGTCGGTGGCAAATTATAGTTTGACAGTTTTTGTTATAGGTGGATATGGACTGTAAAGTTGCTTGGTACACTTGGTTTATGATTGATGGTATGGTTGTTATGTTCTGTGGCATGGTTTCTAGTATATGTCTCTAATGATTGACGGTGTAGGTCAAAATGGCATGCTTAATATGTGCGCATTGGTGTTTCCTGTAATGATTCAGATTGTATTGGCAGTCAGTATGTTTGGATAGGGTTAGTCAGTATTGGAAGATGTTAATTGTGTCACAGTTTAAATAGCTTTGTATGGGAGTTGTATTTGTAGTAACGTTGGGTCATATGGTGACTTGTTTATATTGTATAGCATGGATGAGCAGAGCACATGTAATGGTATTTACGTTATGAGGTTATCTGACCTGTATGGTTGCTTGGCACACTTGGGTCACAGTAATTATATAGATGATGTGTTGGATGCTATAGTTAATTAGTGTTGCATTAGTTTTTTTTTTATTTACAGAAGATGGGATGTTGGGTAGGCTCGTATCAGTTGTTTGATGGATGGTTAGAATAATTGTGTCATGGGCTGACTTAGAATGCGTTGTGGCTCTCTACACTTGTGTTATGGTTGATAATATGCAAAGTGTGTTTTGCAAATTGAATGATTAATATGGGTGAATTTATTTTTTTGTGTTATAGCAAATGCTATGGCTGTTTGGTATGATGGGTAGTCTGTAATTTGTAAAGTTATTTGGACAGATGGTAGGATATATTTTCTAATATGTTGCACTCTTCTGTGTGGTTGATCGGTTGATATTGTGGTTTCTGACTTTCTGTTATATATATTTGATTTTTATTATATCCTTGTTTGCTTAGATTATTATTTTGTCAGTGTGAGGAGAATGTTACCCGAAGTGACAATTGGCTACAGTCGGAATGAAATGCACTTCTGATCTCCAGACATTTAAAATTGTCCTAAGTAGCCAATATAATGATAAAGGGCATGTAATAAATTGTTGAATGGTTTCTTTATCTTAACTGTATTACATTAGTTCAGATTTAATTTTTGTAGGCGGTTGTATGTTAGGTTATGTTGGTTTGACAGATGGTGGGAAAGATGTTTGATATGGGCCGGCTTGGAATTTAAATACCTTTGGTGTTTATTATGGTCTTCCAGTATGGCCGAGTTTTTTTTCTTGGGTTATAGAAAATGCCGCTGTTTGCTTGTATGTCTTAGATCAACCTAGGTTACATTTCAGTGTACGTCTAGTAGGTAGGTCGTAAGTCTTGTAAATAATTTCGTTCTGTGCATGTGTCAGTTATTTCTCTTGTTGTGGGTTAGCTATGTTTTTCTAGAATGTGGTAAGTTTGTGAGGTGATGATAGGTTTGTTTTTCTGTGGAATATGTTATGTCATATTCCTAAGAGAATTCTTAAATGACTTTGTGAATAAATTTTTTCATTTTTGTGTGTTTGTTTAGGTACAATGTAATTGGTAAAGTACTACGCATAAGGACAAAAAACTTACAAGATGAAAAAATAGATGTAATATGTGAGGTGAATGACCTTTAACCCACTTGAAAAATATAAGCATTAAACAAATGCTTATGTTCAACTAAATCGTGACCTATATTGAGCATGCATTATGGCTAAGGAGACATGAAGTCATAGATGGTATCTTAAAAACAAATACAGTCATCAGCAGAAGAAACGAAATTGGTGTTACAGAGGGGGCGAATAATCAGAAGGTGTTTAAATGAATTTGCACATTATGGTTAGGTTAGGTTTAGTAAGGTTGTAACATGTTAGTTTATGTTAGGTTATGTCAGATAAGGTCAAGTTAGTTTGTTAGGAAAGGTTGAGGTAAGAGCAGTTAGTTTACTTTAAGAGAATTTATGTGAATTTAATTTAGGTAAAGTTAAGTGAAGTTAGGGTAGGTTATGTTATGTGAGGTAAAGTTCAGTTACGTCAGGTTATGATTTGTGAATTTAAGTTAGGTTACGTTTGGTGAAATTAGGTTAAGTTAGATTAGATGAAGTAATTTTAAGTCAATTTAGAGTAGTTTTGGTTGATTCTGATGAAAATTTGTCCAAGTCATATATGCAGTTGTTAAGTCATACACAAGGTGTAACATATTCAAAGTCCAATACAAATGGAAACACATTCACATTCCTAAATAAAATGAAACATTTTCGAAGTCTAACTGAGAAATTATTTTGGAGGAAAGGCTTATTAGGTGGAATGCGTCAAGTACGAGAAAATAGGGATTTAATAAGAGAGCATTACAAAATGAAATCCAAAATGTTAAAAATAAGAATAGAAGATATAGAGAAATAAATCCCAAGATTGTTGGCTGAACAGTGTGGAGCACAAACGACAGAATGAGTTAATAGCAGGCGACTAAAGTGGAATACTGACATATAAAAAAAATAGTGGTAGAATAATATATCCTGATTTCGAGATTGTAACATCACGGTGAAATGATTGAGCAACATGTGGTTAAGGGGGATGTGGTTTGGGGTTAGGCAACTGAACTGAAATGATAGGATGAAAAAATTGGGATGTATTGATAGAATATAATGAAATAAAATCCGTGATGGCTGAAAGGAGCGAAGGCGACTAAGGTTAAACGAAGATGAGTAAATGGTTAACAAGATGGCGGACAAGTCTCTGGACAAACTTACAGAAAATATGGCTTCCAGGAACAAGATGGAAGAGAAGATAACGTACAAAAATGCAGAGAAGATGGTGGACAAGATAGCGATTGGTTTGTGACTGAGCCACTTTCAAAATTATATATTTCCTTCTACTTCAGTAAAAGGCAATTATGATGTATAGAATAATTTATTATTACCGACAACCACCTGACACAATTTTTTTTTCCTGTTTCGTCGAACAAAAAACCTTGTTTTTTAAATACAAAATCGCTGGTCTCCATGGCAACCTCGAAAAGGAAAGAACTTCCTGATAGCATCAGAATTATGAACATTATGTGTAACGCTACCAAACTTTTTTTTCAAGGCGGGAGTTCTTCGAACCAACTTGCTAATTTAATGCAGATACAATGATAATAAATTAAAAACAAATTTTATTTATAGGTTTAATTATTCTTAAAAAAAGTATCGCTAACAATATAAAAATGAAACATTTTAAATATCTCATTATTTATTTAATATCAAACACAATAAGTAATTTTCAAGAAATATTTTATTAAGTAAGAAAAATACATTTAAGACATTTCCAGCAAACTACTTATTTCACATATCACACAAAAATTATAATGTAGGGTGCTGTATGACAATTGTATTAATATTTTTCAGTATATTTTACTTCGCCTCAAACATTGCAAAATTTGCACAAAAAAGTTTCCATCTTTGATCTCACTAAAGGTGTTTCATAATTGATGCACATTATATAGTAAATTAAGAAACATAATATATGGTGAAATTTTATTCAATCTCTTGAAGAAAATTAACTATTGCATCCACATGCACATTTTACATAATTTTGAAATTTTACTAGAAAACATTTGATACTACCTTTACAACACCGCATNAAAACACCGCATTAATAACAAACTTGCAAAAAAAAAGACTGATACTAATACTGAATAACGTTTGTGGTTAACCTAATTTACGATTACAAAGCTTTACTGTAGAATTTTCGGTGCAGATTTTCTGAGTGTTCTGTGAACAACTTAATAATAAATGGGATAAACATTTTCTTGGATTCTCAAAGATATAATTATTTTAAGCAAATACCAGTTAAAGTACGGAATCTATTTCAGTGTGGGCACGGCCTGACACAAACAGTTCAGCAGACAGAACAGACGTATCGGCGAAAAGCAAAGGTACAATAAAGTCTCGAAGTTCNGGTTTCTTTATCTTAACTGTATTACATTAGTTCAGATTTAATTTTTGTAGGCGGTTGTATGTTAGGTTATGTTGGCTTGACAGATGGTGGGAAAGATGTTTGATATGGGCCGGCTTGGAATTTAAATACCTTTGGTGTTTATTATGGTCTTCCAGTATGGCCGAGTTTTTTTTCTTGGGTTATAGAAAATGCCGCTGTTTGCTTGTATGTCTTAGATCAACCTAGGTTACATTACGTTGTACGTCTAGTAGGTAGGTCGTAAGTCTTGTAAATAATTTCGTTCTGTGTATGTGTCAGTTATTTCTCTTGTTGTGGGTTAGCTATGTTTTTCTAGAATGTGGTAAGTTTGTGAGGTGATGATAGGTTTGTTTTTCTGTGGAATATGTTATGTCATATTCCTAAGAGAATTCTTAAATGACTTTGTGAATAAATTTTTTTCATTTTTGTGTGTTTGTTTAGGTACAATGTAATTGGTAAAGTACTACGCATAAGGACAAAAAACTTACAAGGTGAAAAAAATAGATGTAATATGTGAGGTGAATGACCTTTAACCCACTTGAAAAATATAAGCATTAAACAAATGCTTATGTTCAACTAAATTGTGACCTATATTGAGCATGCATTATGGCTAAGGAGACATGAAGTCGTAGATGGTATCTTAAAAACAAATACATTCATCAGCAGAAGAAACGAAATTGGTGTTACAGAGGGGGCGAATAATCAGAAGGTGTTTAAATGAATTTGCACATTATGGTTAGGTTAGGTTTAGTAAGGTTGTAACATGTTAGTTTATGTTAGGTTATGTCAGATTAGGTCAAGTTAGTTTGTTAGGAAAGGTTGAAGTAAGAGCAGTTAGTTTACTTTAAGAGAATTTATGTGAATTTAGTTTAGGTAAAGTTAAGTGAAGTTAGGGTAGGTTATGTTATGTGAGGTAAAGTTCAGTTACGTCAGGTTATGATTTGTGAATTTAAGTTAGGTTACGTTTGGTGAAATTAGGTTAAGTTAGATTAGATGAAGTAATTTTAAGTCAATTTAGTTTAGTTGTGGTTGATTCTGATGAAAATTTGTCCAAGTCATATATGCAGTTGTTAAGTCATACACAAGGTGTAACATATTCAA
>NQII01005487.1:8623-23756 GCA_002778355.1 Clitarchus hookeri
CACTCATTTCAGTCCTCGATCAAGACCGCCGATCGATCACACCCGATTGTCATTGACTTCAGTCATGAATGGCCCGGCCCAATCCACTACGGATCGCAAATCCCTGGCTCCAGTTTCACCAGACCAGCAGCCCTCCCCAGGCTCACCGCCAGCTGCAACATCACCGTCGCCCCAGGTCAGGGCACTTGTTCCAGTTAACTGCAGCAGCTAGGTTAGCAACCAACCCGGGCCACCTCCAGCACAGGTAAGCCAGTGGCTGTGTGCCACCTGGTACGCAGGACTGCTAACCCACGTTTGACTTTGTGCAGTGCCGTCAAGCCACGCACCCTGGATTATATATCGGCCGGGGTCCAATCAGTTGTTAAGGTCAGCCAGTAGAATCACCCGTGTCTCTGACCGACACGTCAAAACCTTGCGTAACCGTGACGTCACAGTCAACCACCCGACGTCACGCGTCAATACAATGTGCACAATATCTTTTAATTTTCCATATCTGAAGCACTTTGAAAGCAGATTGAGCCACATTTTATGTAAAAGGTTCAACACAATTTTAAAACTGTTACAGAAACATATTGTAATGACGCAATATTCTTAACTTTTCGGGACACGGGTGTAAAATTCTTTCGTGTGTATGAAGCTTTGACAGTTTCATAATATTTTTAACGGGTTTGAAGTTTAAAGCCGTGGTGGCTTGTTTCCAGTGATAGTTTATCTGGCAGACGTGTGCTTTTGTAGGTTAACGGGCGGACGTTTGCTGTTTACGTTTTGTCAGTAGTCCGGTTACTGTTTCGTTTCGAACTTTGGTTTTTTGTGATGCGTCAGCATTAATTAGATATTTTCATGCAATATCGACAAGTTTTAGTTCCACCGGCGCAGTTTTGTTGTACGAGAGGTTAGTTTATCTGGATGTTGACGGCGAAGTTCGGTTATGTTGATGGCGCAGTCTTAGCTACGATAGCGTTGTGGAGAGCGTGCGTGGCCAGGCGCTTATCTCTGGAGAGAGGGGGCGAGAGGCAGAACAAAAGACGCGCCTGTCTGTCGCCCTTCNATCATGCAATGCTAGCCTAGGCCGCGTTCGGGCAGGACGATAACCCCCACATCGGCAACTAGACTTTATTATTTCATTTCTCAGCCAGTGTGGGAGGTAGAAGCAGTTATTATTTCTTTGGGCCAGTTTTCACACACGTGAATAATCTGTAAACGACTGTGGTGCTGTTTTCTACTCTAGTATATTTAATTTTAAAGGTTCGTACTCTGCATACTGAAACTCCATCTGTGAACTGTGAAACGTCAATAGTTAAATAAACAAATATATATAACAAAATACTCTGGAACTACTTCTTTCTTAGTTAATCGGCGTCCATTCACTGAGTCTCGTGTTTCTACCTTCTGATCTAGTCGTCGCAACGTAAACATTCGGCAGTGTAACAAGTGCCAAACGTTACAAAATGGCGACTAACAGTGAGGCTGCATTATTATAATATCTACTCAGCCTTCAGAAGAAAAATTATATGGGTAGTTGTGGGATAAACCTGCATACTCCACAAGCACTTGCTTTTTCATTTTGTACACCTATGCATCAATGATACGTTGCTTGGCTGAGAATGGTCTCATTGAAAATACACAACACTCCTAATTCCCATTAGTAACTTAATGGCTAGGGTCACACTTTTATGGTAAATAAAATGAGTTAATTTCAACATTAAAATTTCCCCATTTTTTAGCAAAAAAATTCATGCATTATTATTAGAACACAAATATTTTTTTTAACAATTTCAACCAAACTAAATGGAACTTATTCGTTCAATTTAATACGTACATATTTAAGTGGAAAACATTAAAAAATATTTAACAATAAGGATGAAAGGACAACCTTATTAGAGAAGACTTGTCACGTCACAGTAATTTTTTTTACGAACAATCTTGTACTTGGTAGACACATTAAAACGGCCCAACAACACTTTTTCCGGCATGTTTATACGTGGTGGGTGGAGTGGGATACCTGCCAAGGGCGATCTAGATTCTACATCGTGTGTGTTGCTAGTGGTCCACAGTATGGGTGGCCGTCTAATGGGTTGTGCTTTGATGATGTGCCAAGTCCTTTTTAGGGGATATGCCGCAGTCCTACAGTAAGTTCGGCAAACCAGTCTCAAATTCCGCAGATCCCTGCCTCTCCTTTGCGGGGTGAAGCTTACCAGCCATGACTAAGCACAATTCACACAAAAAAAAAAGCAGATGGCTGCTAGACTAGTGATGTGTTTTATTCTGTCCAGAATAGAACACGGTGACTCGTACTCTCTTGCTGCACTCAAGGCACTGATTAACTCTCGGGAGGTAAAAGCAAAAGTCAGGTGAAGGGGCCTGTCGGCTCTAAGACCCTTGCCCGAAGGGTGTGCTACAAGAGGAAAGAGCAACGAATTAGGTAGCCATGATAACAACTAAACCCTAACTGAAGCTAATGTTGTCCTGAAGGGACATAAGGGGGAGAGTATGGGGTGTGGGTTTGATGGCAAGAGTCAGGTGTAAGAGGGGGGAACGACGACTCGTCACGGCCGTAGCTCGTGCTTGAAGAATTGTGGCGTTGGGTACTGGTGATCACTGGGTGTTCTCCAAGAAGTGGAAGAGAGCAGACAGAGCAGAGAGCTTCGTCCTTCAGGTAGCTTTGGCGGGGGTGGCTCCTCGTTTACGGCAGGGGCGATTTAATATTATCTTCCTTCAAATGCACTTCGGTCTCCACTCATCCACCTTATTTAAGGATACGGAATGCTGCCTTGGGTAACTGCTATTCAGTGTAGTATCACTTCTAGGGCACGTGGTCTTCTTGTGATATGTAGTTGCAGCAAAAAAAGAAATAGTATATACACTGAAGAACCAAAAAATTGGTATAGGCGTGCGTATGCGAATAACAGAGGTATGGAACCAATCAGAATAACGCGATGCGGTCGGCAGCTAGATCGGTTACTGCTGCTACAATGGCAGGTTATCAAGATTTAAGTGAGTTTGAACGTGGTGTTATAGTCGGCGCACGAGAGATGGGACATAGCATCTCCGAGGTAGCGATAACATTTGGATGTTCGCATACGACCATTTCACGAGTGTACCGTGAATCTCGGGAATCCGGTAAAACATCACATCTTCGACATCGCTGCGGCCGGAAAAAGATTGTGAAAGAACGGGACAAACGACGATTGACGAGAATCATTAAATGTGACAGACGTGCAACCCCTTATCAAATTGGCGCAGATTGGATTTGTGGACTGCCCTGCAGGATTTATAGTTTGAATAGCCTCCTGCATACCTTCAGACATTAGTCGAGTCTATGCCACGTCTTCTAGTGGCACTTCTGCTTGCTCGAAGGGGGCGGGGCCCCTACACGATATTAGGCAGGTGTACCAGTTTTTTTTGGCTCTTCAGTGTATACGTGACACACTTAGAGGTCGAGATTATTTTTCAAACAATTTTGGAAGCAGGAGCTATAGAGGTGCACCCACCCGGGTTGGCGGTGAGCAGAGCCATCTTGAGGTCCAAGATGGTGGCCTTGGCGGAGAGCAACTCGGCACGGGTGGCTTGGAGGGTGCGGCGCGTCTGCAGGAGGCAGTCGGCCCCCATCAAGCAGGACACACTCTTCTCCTCCAGAGCTTCCTCGAGCCGCCGCATCTGTGCTTGCTTGTTTGCCAGCAGCTGTGACACCCACTGGAAGTTGTCCTCCCCCACGACCCGCGGCTGGGTTGAATAGTGCACATTGCGGAGCTCGCTCAACGTCCTTTCCAGCTCCTGAAAAATCACACACAAGGGCTATTCAATTACTGTGGTTTCCCCATTGAACCACTTACAAATAATTACAATTCTTGACAGGCCACACTCACTCATTACAAAGTCGTAGCTGTGTTATTCTTAATCACTTTATTTATATGAAAATGTGCTGATAAAATTTTTTGTTCGTGCGCCAGCAAGTCTGACGAGCTGCACGTGGCCCATGGGCTGCTAATTGAATAATGCTTGTACGATGTGCTGCACCCTTCTCTGCCATGTGGCAAGTATGTTTGCCACGCACATCTAGCATGCACATGCTGCGGAACCTTTAGAATGGCCATTGTTTCTATGGCTTTAGTCCACTACAAATTATTTCTAACAATCCTGAGAGACTTCCTTTCAGAACATAGTTAAAATCAGTCAGCATGGTTCACTTTCTGAAGCGCGATTTTTCCAACATCCTTCTCTTTATATTTAGCAGCCCAACTTGTGGTCGTCACCATTAATATTTGCTGTGTATTTGCACTTGGAACACATAAGCGCATACGCAATGCTTGTACGTAGAAAGTGGAGGTCCTCTTCCTCTGATGCTATCATCTCCTTCAGTGCCCCTACAACGCAGCATAAGAGAAGGAATGGCTAACTTCCACTTACATGCCTGGCTGCACAGCAAGTAGAGTGCACCTGACGATCGTGAAAAATTTTATCAAGATTATCCAACACTCAAAATAGTTGCACCTATCATCACTAGTATTTCAAAGCAAATGGCTTCACCTGTAAATAAACCCAATACATTTTAACTAGGAATTATTATTTGGAAAAATGTTTTATTTTGAGAATGAAGGTCTTTTTTCCCTGTAAAGTTGGTATTTAATTGTATCTGGCGTAAAATCAACATGATATGAAAACTAAATATTAATCTAACTCCATTGACAGCATCTTCACGAATAAAACAGTATGTTCAGAAGCATAAACTTGACCTCCCCTNACAATACATTTTAACTAGGAATTATTATTTGGAAAAATGTTTTATTTTGAGAATGAAGGTCTTTTTTCCTGTAAAGTTGGTATTTAATTGTATCTGGCGTAAAATCAACATGATATGAAAACAAAATATTAATCTAACTCCATTGACAGCATCTTCACGAATAAAACAGTATGTTCAGAAGCATAAACTTGACCTCCCCNAAATATTAATCTAACTCCATTGACAGCATCTTCACGAATAAAACAGTATGTTCAGAAGCATAAACTTGACCTCCCCTTGCCGCAAAAAATTGGTTGAACATAGGGCGACTTGTATTACCAAGTGCAAAGTTCATTTTCAGTAACTTCCTGTGGGGAAATCTCAGGTTTCATATTAATTAATTTTATTTTTATTCTTTTGAATAAAGCGATATCCTGTAGGAGCCTATTCAACATCTTTTATCACATAATAATGCAAGCACCGAGCCAGAGTGCAGCGTAACTCGCGACGACGTGATTGTACTGGAAAATCAGAGGACGTGNATAATAATGCAAGCACCGAGCCAGAGTGCAGCGTAACTCGCGACGACGTGATTGTACTGGAAAATCAGAGGACGTGGTTTCGAATTATTAATTATTATTAGACAGTGAAGAAATAAATTCTTATTCTCATTTAGTCACTTCTGTCTCAAAATTACAAGTTTATTTTTGCAGTGAAATATAATTAATTACCTTAAAAGAAAAGACGTTTGCCACGTGGGCAAAGTGTGGCCGACATGTGCAGACAAGCGGTCTGAACTGAGTACTGTGATACTTTGCAGAGTTTGTTTCGTCCACTTACACTTATGGCGGGGTGTGAGCTGGTTGCCTAGCAACCAGCAAGGCGACCTTACACCCCCTCCCTGTGTGTGTCAACTGGTTTGGAAGTGTAGGGGTACATTGCTTCACTCCTTCCCCTTCTCCGGGTCTCGCCCGCCGATAACACACTTTCGGTCGATTACCTCTCTGCGTGCACTCAGCCGATCGAGTGCGCACGGGACATTCAAAATACGGCTTGCATTGTGCATATTACTGCATTTCCACTTTTCAGAGGGTTCGAAAGTTTTGGGTCGGCTTGCATTCGGTGTAGGATTAAAATCAATTGCATACTGTATTTGGATATGTTATATTCTTTATTTAAACAAGCTGAGGTGAAATAATTTTTAAAGCATTATACATAGTAAAATTAATACAGTAATATTTTTTTCAAAATTGCCATTTTTATACTGTTTACTAGTTANAGCGATATCCTGTAGGAGCCTATTCGACATCTTTTATCACATAATAATGCAAGCACCGAGCCAGAGTGCAGCGTAACTCGCGACGACGTGATTGTACTGGAAAATCAGAGGACGTTGTTTCAAATTATTAATTATTATTAGACAGTGAAGAAATAAATTCTTATCTCATTTAGTCACTTCTGTATCAAAATTACAAGTTTATTTTTGCAGTGAAATATAATTAATTACCTTAAAAGAAAAGACGTTTGCCACGTGGGCAAAGTGTAGNAATTACAAGTTTATTTTTGCAGTGAAATATAATTAATTACCTTAAAAGAAAAGACGTTTGCCACGTGGGCAAAGTGTAGCCGACATGTGCAGACAAGCGGTCTGAACTGAGTACTGTGATACTTTGCAGAGTTTGTTTCGTCCACTTACACTTATGGCGGGGTGTGAGCTGGTTGCCTAGCAACCAGCAAGGCGACCTTACACCCCCTCCCTGTGTGTGTCAACTGGTTTGGAAGTGTAGGGGTACATTGCTTCACTCCTTCCCCTTCTCCGGGTCTCGCCCGCCGATAACACACTTTCGGTCGATTACCTCTCTGCGTGCACTCAGCCGATCGAGTGCGCACGGGACATTCAAAATACGGCTTGCATTGTGCATATTACTGCATTTCCACTTTTCAGAGGGTTCGAAAGTTTTGGGTCGGCTTGCATTCGGTGTAGGATTAAAATCAATTGCATACTGTATTTGGATATGTTATATTCTTTATTTAAACAAGCTGAGGTGAAATAATTTTTAAAGCATTATACATAGTAAAATTAATACAGTAATATTTTTTTCAAAATTGCCATTTTTATACTGTTTACTAGTTAAACTTTATTCGAAGACAATATACAGCTCTCATACTCAAAATTATGTATAATATGGTTAGAAGTTGTATTTTATTGATGTACGTTGTAGAACCCTGATATACCGAAATCCTGGATATATGGAAATTTTTTTACAGTCCCCTGAAAAACAGTAGATAGGAAGTCCACTGTATTTATTTTCTTGTGAAACACATTTATAACTATTTTATCTAGATTCCTTGACCACACACCAATTTCCCCGACATTTCCATTAATTAAATTTTACCTGACGTTTCAAAGTTTTCCCAGACACCAGCCACTCCGCAAACGAGCTCCAAATTATTTTGAAAGGAAATGTGGGAAATAATCAGTACAGAAATTTTCATCGTCAATCAGTCATAAAAAAATATACCATGCAACATAAATGTAGTGCAAAGGTTAACAAATGACAATGAAACAGGTTTGTTTATTTAAGGCCGTGAGTAAGATTGAAAGTAGTACAGTAGCCCAATTCCCATGTAAAAACACTGAACGTGCCATTGCAATTTACTTATTAACACTTGCTAACCTGGACTCGTTGAGTGTAGGTACTATGCCACTGTGTGTCCGTGAGCTTGCATTCCTTTTCCAACTTTTTGAACTGTAATGAAAGGTACGATTTGTCTGCCTGTAAACAAAACCATCGGTATTAATGACCACCAAAAAGCAACAGCAATCAAATAAAATTACCGCTTACAATCAAAGCCAATATTTTTGAGAAATATTACAACTGCTACTAAAGATGCTGTGTATAAATTGTCACAGAGCAAAAGTGTTGTTAACCACTGAAAAACATTGACTTGAGATGTGTTCTAATATGGTGAAGAATATGGTATCTTGCATCTGCAAGATTAATATTATTATTAATAGCAATCATTATAATAATAATAATTAATAATGTAAATAATACATTCAATAACTTTATAAAAGAAACACTTTTAATAAGATCTTTAATAATAAAAAAAGGCATCTCACCATCTAATTTTTGAATAACAAAAATAATAGAATGTCTAAATAGAATTAAATGTTTTTTATTAATAACATGACAAAAATTACACCTTTAATAATAATATCAATAGTGTTAAAATTTAACTTAATTACTACAATAGCAATAATTTTATCAATTATAATCATCTCAAATTCATCCCACTGGATAACTTGAGGCTCGACTTAACCCCATTTCCAGAAATTCTTCATTTTTGCATCATAATTTCGTATTGCTGACATGATACAATTATATACAATTTGCATTTTATAAGTTATTTAAAATATTTTTGTGCATAATTTTAAGCGTGTGTTATGTGCTTGATGTAAAAAGTCGATATTTTATTAATAAGTTCTTGACTTTTTACAAGCCGATGGCACACAATAAAAAATGTGCACAAAAATATTAAACAACTCGTATAATGAAAATTTTCTATAATCGTACATTGTCAGTTATGAATCTGAAATTATGACACTAAAACAAAGAATTTTTGCAAAAGGAACGAGACAGTGCAAATGGCAATAGCTTTCCAGCCTGCTGATTTGGTGCAATCCATGTTACACCAAAGTAAAAATTTGAGTGTTCTGAAAACTGCAGGTGTTGTTGCACATGTCTGGTGGGGGTACTCCCCATTTCCCCCACCAAAGCACTCGCCTGTTGCTCCATCTCAGAGGCTCGTTTCACGTCACAATTTTAGAAGACACGGACATTTATTTTCCGATCTCACCTGAGAAGCCAGTTGCTGATGCAGGTCATCTGGTACAACTTCCCCCTCCCCACCCTTTCCCCCACAGAGCATTTATTCATACTGAAGACAAACTTTAATCTAAATCATGCAAGTAGTAATGTAACACGCCAGTAATGGCAAACTATCAAACTTTCCTGTTGAAAAAAAGATAGGGGGGGAAAAAAAAACATAGGCTGATAATTAATTTTGGAATGACAGTGAGGTTTCGGTCACTTTGGCCAAGCATGACAGATGCAAACTCCTGACATCTACCTGTTACAGACTACTAAAAGTAACACCCAGGAATCCCATGTGATGGTTTTACATACATAAAAAGAAAACATTCATTTAACACTGCATACTTTTCTGCTAACAGTATTAATTTTGTTACCACAACAATAAATCATATTTTAAATATGAATTTTAGTTGTGTCAAAATTAGTTGCAACATTTCCTGGCTTTAGCAAATAATTTTTTACAATTTATTCACACTTTTTGAATCAAACTTTTGAAAAATCACCTCATGTACGACGTGCTTGGTTGTTCACTAAATATGTCGCCTATCACAAGCATTTTATATATCTGTTAACATTAACTTAACTAATTTGTGGTTAAAGTGAACTTTTGCTTACATACACTCTATAAATTATAATAACTTGTTTACAATTAACATGAATAAAAACCGAGCAAAAGAAAATAGGTGTGTTGGTAATGCCTAGTAAGAAATAGTTCTCATACAAAATATTACACTATGTGCGCACGAATGCAGTGCGTTATACCTCTGATGTAATTTTCTAGACTAGACTGTTTTGCACGAGGTGAAGAAATATCCTGGTAGTAGAACTTTAGCAGAGTTTCAGAAATGTTGGAAGTAACTGTGAATGGACTATAGTTAAAATAACACCACTCCAGACAAGTATACACCAAGAGCCTTGACAGTGAGGTTATTATGCTCATAACGAACCCCCCTCGAGTCCTTTACCTAGTAGTCAAGAATCCACGGAACCTGAAGGAGCTTTTAAAAGAGCGAANAGATAGGAAGTCCACTGTATTTATTTTCTTGTGAAACACATTTATAACTATTTTATCTAGATTCCTTGACCACACGCCAATTTCCCTGAATTTTCCATTAATTAAATTTTACCTGACGTTTCAAAGTTTTCCCAGACACCAGCCACTCCGCAAACGAGCTCCAAATTATTTTGAAAGGAAATGTGGGAAATAATCAGTACAGAAATTTTCATCGTCAATCAGTCATAAAAAAATATACCATGCAACATAAATGTAGTGCAAAGGTTAACAAATGACAATGAAACAGGTTTGTTTATTTAAGGCCGTGAGTAAGACTGAAAGTAGTACAGTAGCCCAATTCTCATGTAAAAACACTGAACGTGCCATTGCAATTTACTTATTAACACTTGCTAACCTGGACTCGTTGAGTGTAGGTACTATGCCACTGTGTGTCCGTGAGCTTGCATTCCTTTTCCAACTTTTTGAACTGTAATGAAAGGTACGATTTGTCTGCCTGTAAACAAAACCATCGGTATTAATGACCACCAAAAAGCAACGGCAATCAAATAAAATTACCGCTTACAATCAAAGCCAATATTTTTGAGAAGTATTACAACTGCTACTAAAGATGAATGTGTATAAATTGTCACAGAGCAAAAGTGTTGTTAACCACTGGAAAACATTGACTTGAGATGTGTTTTAATATGGTGAAGAATATGGTATCGTGCATCTGCAAGATTAACATTATTATTAATAGCAATCATTATAATAATAATTAATGTAAATAATACATTCAATAACTTTATAAAAGAAACACTTTTAATAAGATCTTTAATAATAAAAAGAGGCATCTCACCATTTCATTTTTGAATACCAAAAATAATAGAAGGTCTAAATTGAATTAAATGTTTTATATTAATAACATGACAAAAAATTACACCTTTAATAATAATATCAATAGTGTTAAAATTTAACTTAATTACTACAAAAGCAATAATTTTATCAATTATAATCATCTCAGAAATTCATCCCACTGGATAACTTGAGGCTCGACTTACCCCCATTTCCAGAAATTCTTCATTTTTGCATCATAATCTCGTATTGCTGACATGATACAATTATATACAATTTGCATTTTATAAGTTATTAAAAATATTTTTGTGCATAATTTTAAGTGTGTGTTATGTGCTTGATGTAAAAAGTCAATATTTCATTAATAAGTTTTTAACTTTTTACAAGCCGATAGCACACAATAAAAAATGTGCACAAAAATATTAAACAACTCGTAAAATGAAAATTTTCTATAATCTTACATTGTCAGTTATTATTATGAATCTGAAATTATGACACAAAAACAAAGAATTTTTGCAAAAGGAACGAGACAGTGCAAATGGCAATAGCTTTCCAGCCTGCTGATTTGGTGCAATCCATGTTACACCAAAGTAAAAATTTGAGTGTTCTGAAAACTGCAGGTGTTGTTGCACACGTCTGGTGGGGGTACTCCCCATTTCCCCCACCAAAGCACTCGCCTGTTGCTCCATCTCAGAGGCTCGTTTCACGTCACAATTTTAGAAGACACGGACATTTATTTTCCGATCTCACCTGAGAAGCCAGTTGCTGATGCAGGTCATCTGGTACAACTTCCCCCTCCCCACCCTTTCCCTAACAGAACATTTATTCATACTGAAGACAAACTTTAATCTAAATCATGCAAGTAGTAATGTAACACGCCAGTAATGGCAAATTATCAAACTTTCCTGTTGAAAGAAAGATAAGGGTGAAAAAAAAACATGGGCTGATAATTAATTTTGGAATGACAGTGAGGTTTCTGTCACTTTGGCCGAGCATGACAGACGCAAACTCCTGACACCTACCTGTTACAGACTACTAAAAGTAACACCCAGGAATCCCACGTGATGATTTTACATACATAAAAAGAAAACATTCATTTAACACTGCATACTTTTCTGCTCACAGTATTAATTTTGTTACCACAACAATAAATCATATTTTAAATACGAATTTTAGTTGTGTCAAAATTAGTTGCACATTCCCTGGCTTTGGCAAATAATTTTTTTTACGGTTTATTCACACTTTTTGAAATAAACTTTTGAAAAATCACCTCGTGTATGACGTGCTTGGTTGTTCACTAAATACGTTGCCTATCACAAGCATTTTATATATCTGTTAACATTAACGTAGCTAATTTGTGGTTAAAGTGAACTTTTGCTTACATACACTCTATAAATTATAATAACTCGTTTACAATTAACATGAATAAAAACAGAGCGAAAGAAAATAGGTGTGTTGGTAATGCCTAGTAAGAAATAGTTCTCATACAAAATATTACGCTGTGTGCGCACGAATGCAGTGCGTTATACCTCTGATGTAATTTTCTAAGACTAGACTTTGTTTCGCATGAGGTGAAGAAATATCCTGGAAGTAGAACTTTAGCAGAGTTTCAGGAATGTTGGAAGTAACTGTGAATGGACTATAGTTAAAATAACACCACTTTAGACAAGTATACACCAAGAGCCTTGACAGTGAGGTTATTATGCTTATAACGAACCCCCCTCGAGTCCTTTACCTAGTAGTCAAGAATCCACGGAACCTGAAGGAGCTTTTAAAAGAGCGAAAGCCAAAAATAATTTCCAATAGGCCATGCCGCTCGTAAGATTCACACGAAACGCACCCTTAGCTTACAGATTTCGGTATCCTTGTTTTTCAATGCCGCCTTAGTCTTCAGCAGCTTGGCCCTGGCTGCGTCCAAGTGTCCTTGGAGCACTTTCCTGCGGTCCTCCACTTCTGCAAACAGGGAGTTGCCCCTGTTCAAGTGGGACGCGCCTGCAGCCTTCATCTTCTCCAGTTCCAACTTCAGCTGCGTCGCCTCCCCTTGAACACTCTGAGCCAGACAGCAGTCACCATGCAGCTCAACGAACTTAAGTAATTCCCATCTCCAGAAATTCAACACTTACGTCGAAGTAATAAAAGTATTACAAGGTTGCAATAAGCTTCATGAAAACGGCAGACTATGTAATATTATACTATACTGTGAACGTTTTAAGAGAATGTGGGCAGATTGATTCACAGCAAACAATATGCAACACAATATTATGTCACCAGCAGTTGTCATGACTTACTGCAGTATAATATTACATTGTCAGAATTTTCAGTTATATAGCCTAGTACATCTGGACAATTTTCTTGAGCATAAAGGTTAACATAAAATATGCGCAATATGGTGTACATTAACTTCCAAATTTAGCTGCTGTAAGAAGTTGAGTAATAACAATAATAATAATTAAAACTGCAAACAAATTTCTATTAAAAGGCTGGACAATTGCTTTTGTAAAACTACTGTACAATATTTCAATTTTTTTTTTACATTTACGCAAGTATGTATTTAATGCCCTTGCTTCTCCATTGTCGTATAACACAGCCAAAAGCAATGCCTGTGACGACGTATTTATCGCCGTCGACCGGCGTCAGCCAACTAGCCTCACCCTGGCTTCAGCTCAATTCGCAACATGGCAACGCATCGCACTGTAAAATAGAAAGTAAGCAAACTTTTTAATTTGTTCATTTCAAATTTTGAAGAGCTGCGAGTATTTTGTGTAAACCTTCAATTTTAGTAATAACATCAAGAAACAATTGCAATTAGTTTAATACTTTTAAANTGCGAGTATTTTGTGTAAACCTTCAATTTTAGTAATAACATCAAGAAACAATTGCAATTAGTTTAATACTTTTAAAACTCTCATTAAAATCTGTTTTAAATTATCAATTATTGATTTTACATTTTCTACGTTGCAATTTGAATTTCACACTTAAAACTCGATGGTAACATTCCACAGTTGAAGACTTGAACTTGTATATTTTGTTAGGCCTATAAAGCAAATAATTACTGTGACAGAATGGCAAAAATTTAAGGTATATGTTTATTTTAAAAATAATTTTTAAGCTGGTTTTATACTAAGACGATAATGCTGCAACTCTTGAGTGCAGTTTCATGCAGTTCGGAATGTGTTTTTTTTATACATATCCATCCAACCATTATACCAAGCCTTGCATTACACACCATACTTGGCTCCTGGCTCTCCATGCTAACTCTTCAATTATATTTGACTAGCAGAACTACCCGGCTTTGCCCGGGTATAATAGGAAAACCTGTGATATCTTCTAAGATATTAATTTAAATGATATAATGTAAAGGACAAATTTGATCTTAACTAAATGCTTAAAGTAACTAAAATATTTAATTGAATAAGGATTAATACTATGTCGGCCAAAACGGCTTCGCAAGTGAACCATTATTTTTGATCAAACTTTGAAAGACAAAAGTGGTTACTGTGGGTCATCCTTAAAAGATAAACATATGCTATCGCGGACTTTTCTGTAGACCTTTTTGAGAGCTAGAATTCTGCAGTACATTAATTTGATGTATCTCTTACGGTTTAGTCAGCACAAGCCATGTAAGCGCCGTAAAAGCGGTTTTTTACGACAAACGTCAACATTTCTCTACTATCCTTACATTAAATATAAATGTTTTATACACCAAAACCTTTCCCAAGAAATTTTCTAAATGATGTTGAAAACAGCATTAAAATCCATCAGGTAATTTAGAAGTACCAAGCGAATACACAGACAGACGCGGATAAGCGACTTTGTTTTAAACTATTTAGAGATAACTAAACTATCTGCGAATAATTTATTTTGAACCAANAGACGCGGATAAGCGACTTTGTTTTAAACTATTTAGAGATAACTAAACTATCTGCGAATAATTTATTTTGAACCAATTTTGTGAAGCGTGTGTGCCAGTTACTATGTCACAGCCAGCCATATTCGCAATTGGCTACTTTATGGCTGAGAGCCAATCTCTGTCCGTGTACGAAATGGCAATTTCAGTTTACTAAAAAGTCACGTGACCAGAATTAGTCTACTAAAATTATGTATTTGGTATTTTAGTATTTAGTGTCTAGTATATAACGAACCTTACTAAATTACCACATAGCAACCATCTTTGAGCAAGGGACTATCAAAGTCTTCCAAATTGAACAGTACTAAATACTAACATACCATTATACTAAATGGTAAATTCGAACACTGCCTCTGGCTCAGGCTGTGGTGCGCAGGCATTCTATCCCACCATCTCCCTAGTCCTTCACAGCAGGGGTATCTGCGGACATCCTTTTGTTATTTACGCCTTTATCTTTCTCAGAACTTGACTTATTAGTAACATGCTGTGGCATTTCGACTTTAAAAGTGGTGTAGATTCTTTAAAGTGTTCCCTTAGCAGTTTCTGAAGTTCTAACGCAGATTTCATAAACCAGAAAAAATTTCCACCATTCAGAAAAATTCTTATACATTTTCTGCAGCATTAAAAATCCCATATATTTCCCACTTTTCTAGATTGCTGGACATCCTGTAAGAGAGGGGAGAGAGGAAGGGAGAGAGGAAGAGAGAGAGGAAGAGAGAGAGGAAGAGAGAGAGGAAGAGAGAGAGGAAGAGAGAGAGGAAGAGAGAGAGGAAGAGAGAGAG
>NQII01005487.1:23999-54051 GCA_002778355.1 Clitarchus hookeri
GGGAGAGGAGAGGAAGGGGAGAGTGGAGGGGAGAGGAAGGGATAGTGAGGGTAGAGAAAGGGTGAGAGAGTGTAGAGAAGGGGAGAGAGGGTGGATAAGGAATGGTGGAGGTAGAGGGGAAGGGAAGGAAAAGAGAAAAACACAATATACAGTTTTACTTTTATGTATTACAAATACAGTGGTGATAGCTAAATTAATTCTAAAATTAAGTAAATGTGTAAACAAAAAATATAAACATTTCATTTCAAACTAAAATATAAATACATTAAGTGAAACCTCTTTTTTTTAGGAGCAGTATAAAGTGTTACAAAAGGTAGGACAGTTCAATAAGAGGGAAACGTATGCTGTAAAAAGAGTAAATGAGATTGGAACAAAGGAGGTGCAAAATGCAGGAAAATGTAAAATCAGGTGGTGTAAAATGGTCTTCAACTGCGATTTGATTTTTACTTTCTTGTTCATGAAATATTGCTCGTGTGTTACAGGCTTCAGACATGCAAATCTCCAATTCACAATAGAATCTGAAGGAAACATACCCAATTTTGTTCCATACTGACGTCTCTATCAAAAACTATTGGAATAGTTTTCTCATAGTGAGAGCAATAAATGGCAAACATTACCGACCGTAATTCACCAAGAAAAGCATGCAAAAACAGAAAAACACAAATTTGTCCTAGACACTGTGGCAATGTTTGACAGCAAACATCCCACTTCATAAGACTGATAATCCTGCTGTAAGGACGTACATTAACAATTAAGTAATTTAACTATGATACACTACTATTTTCATTTAATATTAATTGCATCTAATGCTACTTTTCACCATCTCTACCAATACTTTAAAAATTAAGTTAATTTAAGATTCTTTCTGCAATGGTCAATTGTCAATGCAAATGATCTATGACCTATTAACATTAAGGATATGGCTATTTAAAAAAGAATATTTATCAATATATAACACACCTGGTTACATTTACCAGTCCAGACTCATACAGTAAAATCTCCTTATAAAATACTTCACTAAGAAGTACGTAATTTTCATTATTAAGAATGTATGTATAATATTTTCAAATCCCTACCAGAAGCTTTACATTTGATAACTGTTCAGTATAAAGTACTTTCAACTATTAAGTGTAAAACTGCACGTATCTTTGCATACTTTGTAATGAGATTTCACTGTACTGACCGCTTTTGATTGTTTTAAGGAGTNGTAAAACTGCACGTATCTTTGCATACTTTGTAATGAGATTTCACTGTACTGACCGCTTTTGATTGTTTTAAGGAGTTAATGAGGGGTTGAAGATACTTACATCAATTAATTCCTGGGAAGATGCTAGTTCTTCCTTTTTTTGTTTGAAATTGCTTTTGGCAACTTCTAGTTCACGAGATAAATCTTGCACCAAGGTTTCCAAATTGACGGACTGGTGCCTTTCTTTGGCAAGTTTTTCCTCCAGTCCACAAACCAATTCAGCGAGCTCTTGATTACTGCTCTGAAAATACTCACAAAAGTTACACTGAATACCAACCAGGTGAAAGATGATTTAAAAATGTGAATTAACTTAAAATTACTGTGCAAAAATTTTAACCAAGTTAGAAGATAACACCAATAAAAAGTAACTGACGAGTCAGCGAGTGGAAAAGGAACAGTTCAAGGTTAGTTACAGTCGAACGTCTATTATCCGCAATAACGCAGGGGACGAGCAAGTCGGATAATAAGAAATTTTGTTTAGGCAAGTCGTGCTTAACCTATCATGGTCGTTAGCTGGCAGGTGGCTGATACAGCGTTCCACTGTTAACAAATGAAAATTAGCTCTCTTTATTAATGAAACGTAAATATGTAAAAAGGAAGGTGTGTTCCACTAAAATAATTCTTAAGAAATGCATATATGAATGCCGGTTAGCAGCCAAATAACCAGGCTGTGAAACGGCCTAAAAGATGTCGCCTAACAAAACAGTTTATTTACCATTTACTGTAAAAATAAGACTTTTTTTACTCACGTAACAATATTTTAAAAAGTATGCACGTTCTAGTTAAAATTATTCACCAGAATATCGTAAAAACAGAGCGGCGAATTGGCCTGATATTCGCTGCCCGACAAGACAGTTTGTTTATCGTTTCTCATAAAATGAAGATGTTTTTTTGTACTAACAAAACCATTTTTTGAAAGGCAGATGTGTTTCACAATGCCATTCATTCACCTTCCCTTCACGACAATAAGATACTGAAATTCGGAATTATCTATTGGGCAGTTGAGTTGCTGTGGTGCTGTTTGAATAAAAAGTCTTTCTTGTATTAAAGTTTTTCGTAAGGCATCAAGAATTTAATTTTGGNTTGCTGTGGTGCTGTTTGAATAAAAAGTCTTTCTTGTATTAAAGTTTTTCGTAAGGCATCAAGAATTTAATTTTGGCAGGTTAGGCTGAATTTTTATCGGGTGACTATTCTACACCACCAATACATAGCGGGTTAACGGTATTTCATTAAATTTTTAAAAAATGATTTTGTACCCAAGTCATTCAACGATGGCATTATGATGTAGTTTTATTTGGCTAAAACTGTCACAGCAAAAAGTAAATCTCAAAGATCTGCTGTAAGTTGGTTTAGTGTACTATTTTAATTGACAAAATCCATTTAACAGGGTGTTCAAAATATCTAGAAACAGCCATCTCAAGAACATTCTCGGCACTACATACATCTTATTCTGACAACCAGACATCAACATAATACTTTTTAATAAGCCATATTTTTCACCCGTACCTCCTTTGGGGTCATTTAAGATAAAGGTATTTTATCTGTTTTTAAATTATTATTTCACATGCAGTAGCAACTGGTCTGTGAGATTCAGTTACTTGTATAAATTAAATTTAGAACATAGTTTCATATGAAATTTTGAATCTACAGATGCAAAGCATCATCTGACATAAATCATATTCAGGGATTTATTTTGTCTTCTATGAAACATAACTTCAGAAAATAATAACATTAACTTTCTTTGTATTCATAAATATGAACATGTACTCCCCATCCCCAGTATGTCCACATCTAAAGACATCTAATCAGCAATATATACACTCATTTACAAAAAAAAATTGATCACCATGAACAAATTGCCCAAGTACAACAAAGACTGCCACACAAGTGCCTGACAAGTGTCCCATTTGTGTTTAATGCAGTTCGCTTAGGTGCAGGATGTGCCACTATGGGGCTTACATGTCCCTCCATCATTCATAGCTGCAAGACATTGAATAAGGCCTTGGTAACGCTGTGAGCCACAGAGCCAAGTTCAGTGAACAAGCAGTATGCCTCGATGGCGCATTCAACAAGCCTGTGCCCACCTGGATGAGTTTGAGAGAGGCAATATTGTCAGCCTCCGAGAGGCAGGTTGGACGTTTCGGCGCATTGCTTACCACCGGAACTGTTCTGCCTACACTGGGAGTCTTTCGGACACAGTGGGAGCACAAGGGTACACGATCCGTAGAGAAGGCTTGGGTCGACCCCGGCAGACCACTAGCAGGTAGAATCATTAGTGCAACAGGCTGTAAGCACGCCACTGGCATTGTTACGCACCACCCAGGGACATGTCACAGCAGCTGGAGATAAATCTGTGTCCACCAGTACCATATTCAGGCGGCTAACAGAGCAGGATCTGTCGTCACTGCAACTCTTACAACTTCTACCATCACGACCTGAGAATCACCGAGCACGTACGACCTGCCTGGAATTGGTAGTACTGCAGCTTCCAGATTGGTGACTAGTGGTGTTCAGCAACAAATCATGGCTCTGTGGATACAGATGAATGCCGAATTTCAGTCTAGAGACATCATAGCCAATGCAGTGATCCACGCTTCATCGTGGAAGGGCACAGTGCCCCAACAAGAGGTGTCACGATGTGGCGTGCCATTTCCTACGATTCCCGCACCCCACTGGTCGTGACTGAAGGAACCCTGATGGTGCGGCGATAGAACTACAAAATTCTGCGACCATGTACACGCCCCTTCCTGGTGCAGCTTGACAACCCCATTTTCCAGCAGGTATGGCCAACAAGGTCCTCAGAAAACCTCCCACCGATTGGACCCCAACTTCAGTGGATTTTGAGGGTCAGTTGCGCCAGCAGTGCCAGGATTTTCCCCAGTACATCATCCAATGTCTATAAGCTTCCATGCCCGACCCTATTGCCATCGGTCTCCATGGTACGGGTGGTTTAACACCATACTAAGTGCATCCTGCAAGTGTTGGTCCCTTGCTATACATGCTTACTGTGGTACAATATTTTAATGTTTTCTATGTGTATATTACAATTTCCTTTGCCTATGCATACTTACATGCCCCTGCGATGGCACCTTCAAAGTGATCAATTTTTCTGTAAATGAGTGTAGTACTGGAAAAGTGGGTCACACACCTTAAGTTTTTGTAATTCTACAACAGTTTCAGTGCTGTCCAGAACAGAAACATTTTTCAGCTCTGCTATATTTTCCTTCAGCTTTGCTATTTTGTCTTCATAGGCACCCTTTTCTTCCGAGAAATTCTGCTCAACAGCTTCCAACTAGAAACAAACATAAGGAAAACATTACGAGAACTGCAGCTGCTAACCATTGTACACGAGAAGACACCGGTGAATAGCAAAGATTAACATTTCTTGGCAACATTATTTTAAACATTTAACAACTGTTAAGTTTAGGACTGCTGAACACAAAATAACTAGCACACAATACATACATGTTTACTGGCAGCTAATGAAAAAACTATGCACCGATCAGTCACCACCATGACTAAAGATTATTTTCTGACTTTGGCGCAACTGTGCTATTAAGACAGATAATTGTAAGAAAATTATTGGTATGACACGTTATGACCAAATTTTCTGTTCAACATAATTTCAGGCATTTTTATTATATATTCCTTTCACGGGTGCCCCGTGTGAATCTCTTTCAGGAATAGGACAATAGCCAACCAATACACAGAGGAGAGGGATGGGTCACAATGCGTTAAATTCCTTCACGTACAAAGGGTAGGGAAAGGAGAGTAGGACAGAAATAAATTATGGGAAAAGTTTTTCAGAGGAAAAAGGCCTACACTTACATGAGTTTCCGCTCGTCGAAAGAGTTGCAGTATCATCATAACAAGAAAGACAGCAAAAAATTGTACATTACCTTGCTTTCGACATGGAACAAGATGCATTTAAAAACCATCACTGCAGCACACATTTTACAATGGCCCACACTCATTTTGGGACAGCTCCACTGTACTCTATTATATTTACAGTCTTGTCTATTTGAGTTTCAATGAGCAGTGCGAAACACTTCACACATTAGGGAAACAATCAAAAATTATAGATAAAGTTATAATAGTGATAACAACAACACATATTACGTAACACAAATATTCTGACCCCCTTTATGGCGTAGCGAATAACGCTGCTGACTCTTACCCATGGAATCTGGGTTTGATTCCAGACATCAACTCAAATGGTTGGTGGGCCTGGCTGGTGTCTATATTGTGGTAAGCAATGGTAAACCATGTCAGAATTAATATGCCAAGTCATTACGGGAATGGCAAGTTTCCATCACTGTGCCGACGCCATGAGTTCTACCAGTCATTGGACTGACAAAGATCATCTCAAATATTCTCTGGCTTATGGCACATCTAACACATGTAGAACCTTATTCATGACAAAGTTAAGTTAAATGTTATATATATTATTTATATATATATAACATAATATGTTATAAACTACCCTAAAGATTACATAAAAAAATACAGTGGTAAGCTAACGCATGGCAGTCGAATATAGCTATTGTCTACCTTACATGTGTTATGAGTAACGTGACCATACGTCCCGTTTTGAACGGGACAGTCCCGTTGTCCCCGATGAAAGCTTCGGGACACCCAAATGTCCCGTTTTTTTTATCAAGCCAGCAAAAATATTGATTTACTAATCATAAAAATCATTTCAAAATAGTAAATATACCTTACAAATTGAAACGTCTGAATGCTGCTTTATCCGCGGTTGTCAAATGACTTCTCGCTCGTATTTTTTCCGTGACGCGCGGGGGCGGGCGGTGTTTTTCCCTCCCTCCTGCCAACAAGCGCGACTCACCGACGCACGCATTATTCGTTGATTGTTCTCCAGCGTAAGCGCACGAGTCTGTCTACTTACGCCTACTTACGAGCTCGATTTTCTGAACGTGCTTTTGTGAATCGCGTAGCCTAAATGCAAATGTACGTTTAATGTCAACTTACAAACGAAATATCCGTACATTAAAAAAAAATACACTCAGTCTCTCTCGGACGTCAGATGTGAAAAATGCCGCACTGAATTTAGTTTGGCACATGGAGGTGTCAGTGACACTGAGCAACATTTAAAATCAGAAAAAAACTGCCACGAATTTTACTCCTACTTAAAATCATCGCCTAATATATAAAAAAATTTGTTCTTATGAAAAATATATTAAAAAAACATAACTAATATGCATGTTTTTTTTTTAAATCCACCTACTTGCAAATGAAAACTGACAAGTGTCCCGTTTTGAGAAGGAAGAAAAATGGCCACGTTAGTTATGAGCAACACCACCTCCTATCTTAATTTTCTGTACTATTTTGGATACATACATTTATCCTCGCCTTTTATTTTGTAACTTCTAAAAGATATATGGCTAGCTAAGTAGCATTTCTCTTCCACAGTATTTTTAAACAAATACCTTAGACAAGGCTGTTGAAGTCTACGTATTATAATGTTCGTAGTTAGCGACTAAAATTAAAAAAATAACGGAGTCTTGTAAAATAATTCTTGGCTAAAATATTATCTTCCCTTGACCAAGAAGATAAATGTTTAGTTTAAATACTTTTCGTTAAAAAATATGAGGAAGTCGGCACACAAAATTTAGCGGACACACACGGTCCGGTAATACTGCCAGCTTGGCGCCGACTTGACACCGTGCGCAAGGTCGGATTGCGTGTCCACTGCTATATAGCAAGCAGCAAGCTACCGAACTACTGTAATTGTACAGTTGCATTTCCCCGTGTGATCTTTCAATAACTGGTCATTTTTCAAAGTAAGAACATGTCGTGATAGATGGCCAAGGTTAGCTTTTTCGTAAGCAGTGAAGCACTAAAGATGCAAATAAATACGTTCGTTCATATGCAATCAGATGGCTTATTATGCAAATACTTTTTCCTAAACAAAAAAAAAAATACCAGTAATGGGTATTTATTTACAAATTAGTGTTTTTTTAATTAAATTTTTTTTAAAATTAATAAGTACACATTACAGTTACAACAAATAATGTGCTACTGCATGTTGTATTTTTTAATATTGTAGATGGCATCGTATGTTTATCAACCTATTCAAGTAGTAATTTCGTAACACAGAACATGCATTTGTGTACAATGTAATGTAAAATTGTGGAAATATGTTATCTTTGATTCTAATAAACGCAGTCCCTCTACTATTAGCATCATACAAATCTACAACTTGCAACTTAACTTTAAAGCTATTTTTGGGTGACCAAAAAAGTTTGTACCTTCATGTAAAACAAATAGTAATTTTAGGGGCCCAAAATGTGCAGAAAATAGTGATGATGTAAAAATAGACCCCAGTAACCACAAGTTATTAAATTTAACTGCTGAAAGTATCAAATTTAGTTACGAGTACTATATAATAATGACCATAATGATGATTACAGAACCTTTTCCATCCACTGCCTGTTGAGCAAGGCAATTTCTTTGCTGTGATGAGCTGACAAGTGAGTTGAGCGAGCTTTCTCCTTGGCCAACTCTGCTTGAACGGACTCAACTTGATGCACCGCTTCCTGCTCCATGGCCTCCGCAATGTTCAGCTTCAGCTTTAGATCGTACATCTCCTGCTTGTACCTCTGAAAACACACACGACACTTGCAAGTACATCAAGTTAAGGGGTTTTGGTCAGAGCTTGCGAGCGTGAAAAGAGATGAACAGGGAGCAGCAGCGGAATCCAAAGGCGTGGGAAATGGGAGCGGCCCAAAAAAAACCCCACAGCATCTGCCATGTTTTCCAAAAGGCAAAAATCCAGGTGACCTCGTCGGGAATTTAATCTGGTCTCAGCTGCGCAAGGGTCTGGACATGTTGGCAGCACGCATTGCCAATCGGTAAAAGGCAGAAGTTCAGCTGCATTGCGATAATTTGGCTCATCTGTTGTTCGGGCGTTAATCTCAACAGGTTCAGAGTACATCTTGCACGGTCACGATGGTGTTATCACATCGTTTGTGTTCAGCATCTCAATGGCTGGGACAACAGAGGAAGCAGTTATGGCCAGCGGAAAAATCAATAATAATAATAATAAGTTTTAGATGAGTACATTCAAAAATTTGCAAAAGCCTACCTTGATGATGATGATGATGATTACTCCACATTCTGGGAAGAGCACCTCCACCACCTTACCCTCATCCTAGAGGTATTGAACTGGCGTGGCCTAACATGTGTCAAATGGAAATGTCGCCTAAGATAGACTGAATTGGATTTCCTGGGGCACATGGTGAGACAGAGAATCAACACACCTACATGCTGTCGAGTTTACCTTGCCGCCACATACTCTACAGCAACTAGGGCCTATGGGCCTCCTATCGGCTGCAGGATTTCTCCCTAACTTTGCGACAGTGGTAGCACCCATGACCACCAAAGAGTTAAGTACTGTTGGTGGACGTGACAACATAGAGTTCAGAAGCACTAAAATGGGGGCTGCAGAGTTCAANCCAAAGAGTTAAGTACTGTTGGTGGACGTGACAACATAGAGTTCAGAAGCACTAAAATGGGGGCTGCAGAGTTCAACTACAGCAGCAATGAGCATGAATGTCTAGCGGTGGTCTGGGCCTCGCAACATTATTGGCCCCAACTGGAGTGTATCCCATCCACCCGACGCACAACCGGATAAAGTACCAACATGCCAAGCTTACATGATGTGCATTATTGCTTCTACAGGCCTTCAGCTTCGAGGTGGAACATGTTGGGGGTGGGGGGGGCAACGAACTGGCAGATGCCCTATCGTAGGACCCCGACCCCAATGCCGTCCTGGTTAATGACAGCGGTGGGAGAATATTCTACCCCCCACCTGTCAGCAGCCTACTGCTGAACTGATGAAACTGTCTATATGACAGTTCAGGAAAGATGATCCAGATGGCGTGGAACGACCCATGTGACATCATGCTCAACACACTCCTAATGCGAGTACCTTCCATTTTTTACTTGTGCAAGAGCAACATTTTTTTTCTCTTTCCAATTATAAGTGTTAAAAAATGAGGCACGTCTCAAATGCGAGGTGTGACTTATGAAAGTTTTTCAGTTTGTGTGTTGAAATTAATTTTTTATGTATTTAGCGCCTTTCTTTGACAAAAGTTGGCAACTGTGTATAAATATAACCAACCTCATTTATAGCTGTTAACTTCTCCAGTTGTTTCTTGTTTGCTTCTTCTGATGTATCCTCCATTTTAGACACCTGANCTCATTTATAGCTGTTAACTTCTCCAGTTGTTTCTTGTTTGCTTCTTCTGATGTATCCTCCATTTTAGACACCTGAAAAAAAAAAAAGTCTCAATACCTTCGACATTATGAAAGTGTAAAGCTGCAAACAACGGCTCTAAAAAATTTGACCCATTTGACATTGACAAGAACATAAACGTGTATATGTATAAACGTCAGTTTCTGTAGGTAATACATAAAAGGAAACACTGAACATTTTAAACTGGTTTACATGTAATCAAAATTCTTAAACAGAAAGTTGTCACATTTAGAATGCCATTTATTGTCAAAAGTTTTAACCTAAACTGCGACAGAAGCTATTTGTTACCCAGGCTATACAACACACCCCAATCAATAGAATTCATTAAACCCAAAGTGGTCGTCAGGACTTCACAAGGTGCGACAGCCCCAGTGTTAGTAAATGAGTAACTGCTACTATCTTACCAGGTGAGAGAGTGCTGATAGGCAATAAAGGGGATGGTATTACCCCTGTGTGGCTAGCTGTCCTGCTTCACTATATTTACTTGTGTTTGTCTGCAAGGTTGTATAAGCTAGTATGTGGATGAATCTTAGGTCAGTACTCCTCATAGTCTCGTAGAAGCAGTAGTTTCCCAGCTTGGCATGGGGAGTATACCAGGTAGATCTAACTGCCCATGCTGGGCAGCAGGAAACATTCAACAGCAGAGTAAACTCGAAATGAGAAAATAACGCGCAAAAGTCCAAAACAGTGACGGGCGGCTCGGGAGAATCCATTGCAGCTGCACGATATAATAAGTCCGTTATATATTGTTTTTCTTAATGTTTTGTTTACAGGAAATGTTGAAAATGTTTTATTTTGTTTTCAGTTTTCTCTTAATGTTTACATTTTTGTAATAATTTGTTTTAATCGCTCCTGAGATAGGTTTTTTTATTTTTACTTAATGTAAAACTTAAGGGAAACTGCAATCTACATAACCATTTTCCAGGTTTAGAATTTTCAATAATTATATTAACCTTAAATTTTATTTTCGATTTTTCAAAGTAATTTTTGTATTGAAATTAATTTTAATTAATTTTTCGTGGTGTGATACAAAGGAAAAGTGAATTATTTTTATTGTAAGTTACAATTATGTGTTTTTAGTTTTTAGGATTTTCAGTTTTTTTCCCCCGGAAATACCTTTGTGTTTTAGTTTGCGTTTTTGAGGTAGTAGCCGGATGCGACACTTCTGGTGGGACGTTTGTTTAAGGCGGGCGCGTCTTTAATTATCGCCACGTTAAATCTTTTCAATCCCCGGTGCCAGCCTAACATAGGTTCATTTTGCAAATCCCAGAAGTGAGTTCTCAATTAGGATCACCACGCCATGATTAAGAAGAAGACGTAGGCAGATTAAATTTTAGTTTCAGAGTGATTGAAGACGCCGCCGCTTAGCGCCATAATATTGTTGCAGATGACGCCTTCGACAAACGATGTGACGCCAACCCAATTGCCAAGCCGGAGGGGCACTACTTGTTTCTAAATATAATTCAAAGTGTAGAACAAGTATTTTTCTCCACAATTTGGCACCATTGCAAGTGCGATGGCAATTATTTTTAACAAGTATGGCATAAACCAGACGTCCTAAGCCTCACTGACTGAGGCTAGTGCCGGAGCGCCGCAATAAAGCCAATTACCCCGAGATTAATTGGTTGGAAGTAGAAAACTTTTGACTTTTCTTTGCTTTCTAGTGACTTGAAATATAATTGCAAGTGTCAGCGATTTTCTTTTTTCACTCATACGGGATGTGTAGTAGATACAAGAAGAAGATAAACTATTGGGAACACTAATGCTTCAATTTCACATTTTTCTGAATATATTATTTTAAAGCAACAAGTGAGGTTTTTTTTCTTTTAATTTAATATTTAAAAATTTTTAATTTCCCTAATTACATACTGTAAGGATGGTGGCTAATTTGAAGTAATCAGACTCCAGATTAAGATTAAAGCAGTTATTTGAGAAGTTTCTTTTGAAATTTTAATAAAGAGTCAGCACTTTAATTTTCTTCCTACATCTTCAAATTTCCTTCTTGACCAATTTCCTAAGTAATAAAATTTGATTTGGAACCCTACACAATATCTTTTATTCCCCAGTAGTCCTGTAGTAAGGATAAGTAATTTCCTGTTTGATCCTGCATTTATCCGGTGTGAAATATTTTTCGATGAGCGCTTCTTGGAATTCTCAAAGTGTGTGTGTCACCACACTAAGGGGAAGTAGCGCTACACATCACACTGACTTGCAATTACCCACAAAGTCCTATTCCTAATCCTGAGTTGTGCAATAAAGCGAGAATTTCCTACAAAACCCACATACACTAAACCGAGTGTTGTACATTACCCAGTCTGATCATTTGCATAGCAATACATATAAATGTATCAAATATNTGGCAGTATAAACCGTGAGCTATGCTCTGATTGGTTAATGTCTGGAGCCCTCAGCCAATAATAAACATTCTCTGTTACCTATTGTTCATCTTGTGTGTGTTGTTGTTGTGGTTAAAGTTCGTTAAATAAAACTTACATTTCTCGATCTGCTGCGTGTTCTTTGTGTTAATAATTCAACACATATAACCCGTCAAAATAACTTAAGTTGTGTCCATTATTTAACAGCACGGTACTAGTGTGACAATTTGGTATATGCAGTGCCAAGCAGTGTCACGTGGTTTCCCTCCCTCCAGTGGCAAGCGTTCGTGAGAGCCCTTCCCTTCACTGCCTCCCCTATGTTCCCTACCTCAAAGCTGCGCAAATATTATTGGAGTTATACTTCTTTCGGCGCGTTGAGGGTAAAAGTTTGGTGTGCAACGGAAGTTGCGCGTGCACAGTGTAACGAAATTCAACAGTGAACGTGGTAGGGGCGCATGACCCGATGCGCATGAGCGTATAGTTGCACGCGCACTGCAGTGAACGTGGTAGGGGTATGACCCAACACGCATGCGCATATCATCTAGCTATAAACAAATGCAAGGCACACAACATAGCACGTGGTTATATTTAAAACAGACAGAAAATTAGTTCATGTAATAAGCAAATTGAAAAACATTTCATTTATATTAGTAATTCATTGTGAAATATATATATATAATCAATTAATTTTACTTACATTGCGCCGTGAAAAATTTGTTAGCGACAAAAATTGTATAATAAAATGTTGAGTGTGTTTTCAAGTATTTGAGGTTAATTTTTTGTAAGTATTGTATTCTCAAGCCTTTTAAAATTTAATTATGTTCTTTAATCAAACCTTTATTAATTGTATTTAATGTCTTTCTTCGGTCATTTGATCATTTTTCCTACTTACATAAATTATTTGCATACATAATAAAATTTTATTTTAGTCATGCCAAAGTAATATAACTTCTAACATGCGTACATAAGTACACGCACACATTTTTTTTCTCATTTGAACTTTACTGAAGTAGCTACAGCTAATTCATGTAACTAACACTTCTGAAACAAACAACTGAATAAATTCACTGCCCATGACTGCATATATTGTAACCGACACATTTACATTCATAGTCTTAATACATAGCGACATAGGGAAAATAGTTTGTTGTAATATCATATTAAATGCGTAACAAATTTGTGGACAATTAATTAACTTAATTTAGTATGCACAACATACTAAGAAGTAGCATATTAGTAACTATTTTACATTTTTAAATGAATCGTGCAAGGGTAGGTAATCAGGTTCATGGCAATGTTAACTTTACATTTATGGCGGGCGGATATAACATTGGGAGAAAAGTAGATCCCACGCGAGGCTTTTAAAGTGCTCAGTTTAACTATGAACAGCTTGCATTAATTTGTATGAATGGCTTCAGTGGCACATGGGCCACTTTGGTAAAAATGGGGAGGTAGGCTCTTCCGTTCAAATGAGGCAAAATTTGGGAAGAGAAAGTATAATAAGGAGAGTTTCGTCTGGGGGCAGCAGACTTTCGGCGGATTCGAGAGAGATACCAATAGTATATTTCTCGCTCTCACTGAGGATCGTACTAGCAGAAGACACTGCGAACGATCAAGGAATTCATAGAGCCCGAAATGACAATTATAAGCGAGCGTTGGCATGCTTATAATTGCCTTTCAGACGACTATGAACATCTTCGGGTGAAGGATGTGCTGCAGTCTTCCTTGGTATGGCAGGACATCATACTTCGTCGGGTACTTGGCAGAGATCACATTTCGCCGCCGATACCCTGACGAATACGTGCACATGCATCATTTCCTGCTCGCAGTGAAAGAGACGTATCCACTGCATACATAGGTGAGCAATATGAAAAAGGTTAAACATTATTAGTTATTACGGTGACTGTGATTGATTTGAGACTTAGTTCATGTAACTTACCAGATGGGTGGTAGCTCGTCGGCGTACCCAAAACCCTTGATTCACCTTTACGTGTAGCCCCCTCACAGAAAAAAAATATGTTCAAGCAAAGTCAAACATTATGCACTAAGCCAGACTCCCAGCGCCAGCACAGTAAATCCCCAAAAAAGTGATTCAAAGTACGCAGGAAGTTTTTTTGTAGGTAACCAGTGCAGTAATTATTAAGTTTAGAGGCTTTTCTGAAATAACAAACAAAAATTCAAAATTATGGTATATTTCTACTCTAATAATCACATAGAACACGAATATACTAGGGGCGTAACTTTAAAATAAGTAAAACATATTAAAAAAAATTGAACAAAATTGCAAAATGAGCAGTATAGCCAGTTTGTTTACGTTTCTGAACGAAACGTCCTAGACCAACAAAAGTTGCATTAATGGGTTCTGCACAGCTTACCTTGTTCATATTCAAGGGGGCGTAATGTTAAAATAAGTAGAACATATTTAAAAAACTGGCAAAATATGTTTGTTTACGTCTATTAACGTCAGAGGAATTATACCAGCCCCCTACCTAGGTGAGTCAATTTACCTTCTTTTGGTGTGTTTTAGGTTACTTTAAATCCCTAAAATCCTACATTCGTAGTTTAGTGTAAAACCCAAACATCCTAGGTTAGTGTAAAACCTTACAACCCTAGGTTAGTGTAAAACCCTACAATCTTAGGTTAGTGTAAAATCCAAAAATCCTAGGATAGTGTAAAGCCAACAATCCTAGGTTAGTTTAAAAATGTAAAATAGTGATTCACCCATCGTGGGGTTAGGTTAGGTGAGCACATGTTACGAAATTCGTCGGACATTAATGCCCCTAGTATATTCGTGTTCTAAGTGATTAGTAGAGTGGAAATATATCATAATTTTGAATTTTTTGTGTGTTTTTCAGAAAAGCCCCTAAACTTCATAATTACCCAAAATAATTTTAGAACTATCTCTTGTCCATATTTTAGGCAAAGTTTCAATAGGCCCAGAGAGCACTCTCTCGTGCTCTTGATCCCACAAACGACGTCACAGGGAACATGCTCTGGCCATCTCAATTTGACAGAGATACAGAGAAAGAGCGAGAACACTTGAGTTTTATACTTTCTGTCCTCTCTCGTGCTATAAGGTATATGCCATTTTCTTTCATAACTACAATGTGAGGTTATTTCAGACAGCAGATTGGTTACATTCTTTAAAGGCGTAGTATTGAATGAGATTACCAATTTAAAATTCACTTTATTTTAGTTTGTAATAATGTGTAATAGTATTAGCAACAAAAAAAAAAAAGTTAAATGCATTTCATACATGCATTTGGCAGTAAAATCTCTTCAGATGTAAAGTGCTTAAAATTTGGTAAAAGGTAGTTTCTAACAAATATTTTAATCGTCTGCGCTTATGTTAGCACTCATTATGTGTATCATTAGAAACCTCTCACGTTTTCTTCACTGCATGCTGTGTTTGCTTAACAAAACGACAGCTTCGTTCCAAATTGTGAGCCCGAGCAAAGCACGAAAGAGCACACTCTGCATAGTGTGCTATTTTAAATTGTGACCCGGCCTTAAGGATTTCACTACCCGTATTACATGAATAACTTAAATGATTGGCTCGCTGAAATGTTACGCTTGTGCGGAACGAGGTTACACCGCTTGCCTAACTATTTTGACGTAATCATGGTATGCGTGCGGCCTACCCAAACTAGGTTTTACTACTTTGCAATATTGAACATTTTCAAAAATTTCTAGTCTCTAAAAGTCTGTTGTCCTACATTTGCCACTTGAATTTACTAAAAAAAGAGTATGAAATAAAATGAATTTACCTTAACTCAGACAAATTACACGTACTGATAAACTCCACAAGATAAAGTGCAAAACTTTAATGGCAAAATTTGACAGTTACTTAAACCACATCAAACGCGCCTTAATAAAAACAAGAGAGAAACGAAATCCAATCCATAATAGTCTAAAAAAGATGCAGGCTGGCTTTTGTCATAGAGCAAAGATGAGGAAGACCGCCGTTGGCTGCGCACAACCATTTCCGTTTCCCCAACATTTATTTACTGCAAATACGACTAGCAAAAACCGAAAAACCGGGTGGATTCGATTTGAGGATCGGAGACTGTTTAGTAAACAAGTGCTTTGAGGAAATTTAATTTAATTAAACTTGCTAAAAGTATTTTATTAATATAATAGTGCTTGTCATTGAAAAATTATGATGTTAACCACACATTTATCACTGATACCAGTTGTGTTCTTTAGGAGTAGGTCAATGTTGGGTTTATGTGCAGAAGACGATTATTATATATTTATTATTTAAAAGCCTCCCGTGTACATCCATTTGATTTGTTAGTAGCTGTCAAGCTTATTATAATTATTAGAACGCAATCCTTGAAGTGTAGACGATAATTAATGTGCTGGATTAAGTAACACAATGCTATAAATACTACTGAATTTCCTGAATATGTTTACGTCTGTAATTTTCTGTGAGAAATGTATATAACTTAATGACCGAGCATATACATAATGTATGATACGTATATGTATACACTACAAAAGGTATTATGTTTTGGTTTAAGTTTTTAATTTTCTTGTGGCACTGCACACATTTTTAAGACACCGACAAAATAAAAACTATAAACTTTCATGTTATGTTGATACAAAATCAAATAAAACGAAAGGGCTTAATTCTTTACTATTCAACTGACATGACCCAGCACAGAGAGCTTAAGTAAATGGTGCTGCTCTGTGGTAACTCATTTCTAATGATGTCACGAAGTGATGCCCTATGTCAGTTACTCTGTTATCGGGGTAACACAATGATGGAAAAGATCTCAGGTTTGAGGTCGAACACCAGTGGCTCTAGTTCCCTCTAAGCATTTCCTGCTGGTGGGGTACTGTTTGTTTTACTGAACTTGGGGTCAGTTTGAGCACTCACTGTGCAGTTAATTGCATATCGGGCCAAAATCGGCATGGGGTCCATGGCTTTTTACAGCCATATGTGCTCTGACTATGCGGTCCTGCCTTATTCACCTGTGGACAAAGGGGTGTGCTGCTGGTTGCAGGTACCTGCTTTGGCTGGCTTTCTGGGGCTTTGCCATTGCTGTGCTGAACTGGTTCCTGTCCTCCTAGGCAGTACCTTGTGGGAAATTGCTCCCCTGGTGTAACCCCGTACTCTGTAGGTGACTAATTCCCATGTGTTTGGCTGCGGTGATGTGTGCCATTCCGTGCCTAATGCAGTGTGCACAAAATTCTCTGTCCCCAATGGAACCTCCGGCAACAGGGCTGTATGAAATTAGGTCCGCACCATCTCTACTATCACCTCCAGTACGTCATCGGCTAAGAGCTGGGGGTAAAAGTGCCTGATTATTTTGATTTTTTGGTTACAAATACCACCAACATTTCGGTCACCCCTTGTTTATCTGTGAACATGGTTTGCGCTTGTAAAATCTTTAAGATGATTGCATACCGCACTTGGAAAGCAGTTACAATTTCTACCCATATAATATTAGTGTAATAGATTTACACATTTTTTTTGCATCCTTGGTAAGCTGCTCCCCAACACACTCAGGCAACATCTCATAACATTTACTGCATTGCTGCAGGCTGTTCGTGCAGTATTGTACAAACACTTTAGGCTCTTCTGTAACCAGCCCCTCTGAAGGTGGATGGGCTGTGTAATCTTCCTGGTATAGGTCTGCTTGGGGTGTGAGTCTTCGGATCGGTTCCTAGGGGAAGTCATTCACATGGTATTTTCCATGGAACATCTAATCTAGGTTGGTGGCTACGCGACTCTGATGGTTCAATGCCCATCCCTCCGAACAGTGGTAGGGGGGTAGAGTGCAGTCGATTATACTGAAGATTGAGTGACATTGTGTTGGGTTCGTATCTGCCTTGCGAATTGAACCTGAGGTTGCACTGCAGGCAATCAAAAATTTCTTCGCACAGTGTTCTCCAATACTCTAACAAGTGTCATTGGTAAACAGTACTATGGCATTTCTTGTAATCCGCAGTTGTTATTCCCATGCTGTTACAGACTGGCTGGTGGTACTGCTGTGTGTTGTGTTGGTTGTTGGGTGACACTTACAGTTTACTGTGGTATATGCTTGATGTGAACCACATGTCCACGAGCTCCTTGAGCCCACTCTGACTGCCGTAGTCACAACAACACCAGCTACACTGGGCCGCACCTACATCAGGTAGGTCGACAAGAACGGAACTTGCACCTTCTTGCTGACAAGGATTTCATGATTCAAGAGACCACCCTACTCATTTATTACAGGAGGTAACTCTTTTATTAAATGGGTAGGTGATCCGAAGTGGTGTTTACCCCAAAGCCACAATCGTTGGGCGCACTGGCAATTGGTCGTTGCGTCGTAGCAACTCCCACTGCTACATACGGCATGACACACCGCCAAGTGGCGTCGAACTTGCTTATAGGCCGAAGTTAAAGTGATAAGTACCCCAAAGTGTCACCAGTAGTGTGCAGCATTTTTACAAACACATTAAAAACCATCACCACATTCACAGCTACAGTCAGAGGTGTGTTTTATTGTGTTAACAGCAATCGAGCATGGTAGTACACACTCCTTTGCCCAGGTGGACTCATCCATCCCTTCAGGAGACAGCCACCTGGCCACACCGTAGCCATTGAAATTTTACCGCATCACAGGAAGTGAAATGCGAACACTTTTTTTTATAAGAAAACATAATAATGTAGTAATGTTTATTTCTATAAGAGCAATTGTGTTTCTCAAAGGAAGATTGCCTATAAAGGCCTCCATCCTTGTAACATATCATTTAGTGCAGTGACAACCCCCATCAACTTCACAACTTCAAACATAACAGGAATTTGTTAATAAATAGGGGTGTCACTAAGGTTCCCAACACTCCCGAAATGTCCGGGAGGCTACGGGAATAATGTTAAACCTCCCGAGCTCCCAGGATGCAATATTTTCTTTGGATTTTCTAAAATAATATTGTCATTAACAAAATATATAAATCGAACCGAAATCGAAACACATGAATTAATAAGTGCTGCCGTGCCGCCACCACCGTCATGTTTGACGTGTCGCATCGCGCGCGGCCTCCCACCTCGTGCCTACCGGCCTACCCCCCCGCACCGGGTGCCATGTGCCGTTCCTTTGTTTTGTTCAATCATTGGAATGAGATATTCATGCAGAAATCAAATGAAAGAAATTCCTGTCCAGAATTGAAGAAGCTTGTTATGTTTGTTCTTTCCATTCCTGTATCTAATGCTTCTTTTGAATGTATATTTAGTATGATGGAACAAGTGTGGAGCAAGGAAAGAAACAGAATGAACATGTATTTAGTAAAAGCTGTGTTACAAATTTTACAAAATTTTAATTTTTCTTATAAAACTTTTTATGATTATGTCCTAAAAAACCGACAAATATTAGATGCTTCTCGAAAGCAATGTAAATATAAACTTAAAAATAAAAATTAACAAATATTAGCGAATTTAATTCAATCCCCCCCCTCCTCTACATCGGTTCAAATCTCACGGGTTGGTTCCTTCGAGAGTTGGCAACCCTAGGTGTCACCAATGTGTTCATTTAATTTATAAAATTTTTCACCATTGCAATGATATCACAGAGTGTTCATGTTATGTTTCATCATTCGCCGTTTGACTTCGGTTCACGAGCCAGACCATCTGTGCTGATCGCCTGCTCTGTGAACCCCTTCGGTACCATCATTTAAGCTGTAATCATTTCACTGAAATATTAACATTAATTAACTGGAATATTTGTTTTATTACTTTACTGTACCGAGGGGAGAGCCACCCGCCCTCTCATCCGAGAGCTTAAAGCTATCGCATATCAACATAACACCACATTTATTTCACGCTATGGTCACCGGCAGGCCCTAAGTGCTGGGTCGATTTTATTGCATTATTCACCTGTAGCGAAGCACAGTGAATAAACCACTTTACAAAGTTAACTGTGTGTCGATTAATTGTAGGGTACTACACACTTTGTAGCATCACCCACAATTTCCTAGTAAATTTCAGGCGTAGAGGCAGCCTACAGTCTCGTCATCAGGTATAAATAGTGTAATAGTAAGTACGTGACAACATCATTAACAATCTGACGGAGATATCCAGGGCCCCCTGTGCCGTCGTCCGAATGACCCTCATCATTAACTCTCCACTTGGTTATGGCGGCGGGTAATTCAATATTCAACCAGCCCTCAGTAACCTTGACCACAGCATGCTGAGTGCATTTAATTGCCACTGTTTATGTGTAAAGTGGTTGTTATGAATGCTCGTCCACTCAGGAAGGGAAATACAGTTAGTGTGGTATTTGTGTGCATAGCATACACATGTAAAATGTTCGTAGCCTGTGCCATTACACTTGGGTTCACAGCATTTCTGCATGGCGACCTTGGTCCTGGGGGTCAGTTCTGCAAATTAACACTTAAGTCTGAGTGGACACCGACAAATGTGCGCGAGTGGGTCGAACAGGATAAACAGGTTGCTAGCTCTCATACACAAACATTTCCAACAAAACCCTGTGTTGACACCAACCTGGTATGTTGTCATTGTATCTGCTAGAGAATCTCGGAACCGCGAGACACGCGGTTGTCCAGCATGGTTGCTGTGAAACTCAATCTACTGTTTGCGTGGCTGGTCAAATGAGAGAGTTTAGTGCCGCTCATTCTGTGGCTGTCCGTTCGCCCGAGCAATGGGTTTACCGTTCGGCGATCACAATGGGTGTCCAAGCACATATGCACCCACACAATTGTCCTTTTAGCTCTCTCTCGAGAGGGTTGTTGGAGGATAGTAGTCACATTACACACACACAAATGCTAGCTCCCGGTGGGATATAACTTCACCTGCTAGACACCTTGCCATGTTACCACTTGGCTGTCTAGATTCGATTAATACTTTACCAAACACAGTATACATTTTATGCCACTGAAATTCAAGTTTGTGTTCTTTGTGGTTTGCTTTGCCATACGTAACATAGTTAATCTTGACTGTAGTTACAGGCCTCTTAGTTGCGGCGCCAATTGAATGTTTTTATTCAGAAACTTGCCATGTGCATTTTCACACTTTTGTATGAATACATCTGCTGAAATGTAACAATAGGGAACAAATCTCATCTGGGGACTTGTTGGCTTCACCTTCATGTTACAGGTAAATGGTTTCTTTGTTTGTCTTCAAATCTTGGATACAAAATAAGCTACGTCAAAGCTGGAACACGTAGAAAACCTCTCGAACAGGTATGTTAGGTAGAGGAAGGTTCCGCATATAGTCGAAATTTATATGGTACAAACTGTATCATCATCCTTGTTTTCTGTAACCACTTCAAATTTCGTATAAAACATCTTGGCCCTCCTCTTGTGAATAATTTTCTCAGTGGTTGTGTTGCGATTAGCATTATCACTCCAACAAGGGTCACGTATTTTTGCACTAAAGATCTCACACTGGCTGCAAATGTCAAATTCTGGCCATTCAAATGTATGTGTAATAAATGTTGTAATATAATTAATTTTTTCCTTCAACTCCAGATATTCAACTTGGAACATTTTACAAATTTTGTTAATATTCAACCGAGAGACTAAATATTTCTTCGGTGTACCTCCATAGCGAGTTTCCTTGACTTCAAATATAAGTATGTGCTCATAGGTCAGTACACATATTTGTCTGCATTACATTTCCACTAGGATTCTTACCCATCATGACAACAGGGTGTTTATTCTAAACTAAAATTTTACTGAGTCTTTGCACTTGATCACATGAAACTCGATGGGTTTGTAAAAAACAATGCTTTTGCAAACTTGAGTAAGAACACCTTTAATCTTAAGATTGTATATGAAATAAGTATTTTTCTTAAATGAGGGTGGCGTTTCATTTGAATCAGCACCACAATCAATATAGGCTTGCTTTACATTTTTTCGCCTATGCTTGATTTAGTTAACTTCAATCAACATTTGCAAATCTATATCTTGAGTGTTTTTTTACTTTAGAGTGTATACAAATTATTTGAAATGTGTCTTTTAGTTTCCTTATCTAGTTTAAACAGCATTTATCTGGACATTTACATATCCGCTCTTCAGGAACCGATTTCGATGGTACCAGTTCATCTTTGTAGTTTGTGTAACTTTCACCTTTCACTCGAACTGTACGTATAATATTGCATTTATATTTGTTTTTATTAGTTACTAGCTGTGAGTGTGGCTCCACTCGCGTGGATTACAGAATTATTTTTCCTGACAATGTCTGCACTTGCTTTTCAATTTCATTGAGTGCAAGGTGAAAAACTTCATCATTGAATGTTGCTCGCGTGGTTATAGTAACAAACTTATAGGCAGAAATAACAGTATTTGCTAGTAGACAGACACTGATCATAAACACAGAACAGAGCACTAACGATTTAATTTTTTTGGTGCTAGAATCGCTCTTTTACTTTCTTTGTAGATCTGGGTAAATGCTAGCAATCAGTTCCATATCACTCTGCACCAAATTACTAAAATCCCCTGTTAGTGGCACACAGCCCTCGGCATCTGTTTCTAACCGCCCATCTCCAATTTTTAATAGTGTATCAGCATAATGTCCTGTATCAACGTCATTGTAAAGGTGCACTCTCATATTTGCTGTCAAGATGATTTTTTTTGACATTTGCCCACAAGCTTGACGAATTGAGACAGGCTTTGATTTCATCTGCAGGTGTGTCCCCCTGAATCACTGGTAGAGTTTGGCAGAAGTCACCAGCCAGTAATACAACCATTTCTCCCATAATGTCTGTACTGTTTCGTATATCCTTTAGAGTTTGGTTTAGGGCCTCTATCGCTTTTTTGTGTGACATTGCGCCCTGGTCCCACACTAACAATTTGCTTTGACACAGTATTGTACCCCGAGCGCTATTTTTACCAAAACATTTTCCTGAGGGAATGATATATATTTCGGAATAAAAAATAGCCTATGTAACTTGCCGGCCCTCCAACTATCTCTGTACAAAAAATCACGTCGATCCGTTGCTCCGTTGTGACGTGAAAGAAGGACAAACAAACACACTTTTGCATTTATAATATTAGTTAGAATACCTAGTTTCCATTTAGTTTGATGTCCTTAATCAGGAGAACTAGCTATTTTTAGAATAACCGAAACACAATACACCAAACACAATGTAAACATAAAAATATCCATAAAAATCACATTACACTGTAGGACAAACTGTTTACTATAAACCAAACAATACAGGTCAAACACCCGCCGAGAGCAAGAAACACGCACTGTTGCATACTGTGCATAAAATGGTTTTACTGCAGAAACCTACTATGTGATAATAGTTTTACTGCAGAAACCCGCCATGTGATGTCGCTTGTCAGGTTTCTGAACTAAACGGGCCATTAAAGAACATTTTTAGCCCATAAGTGGGTGTGACCGATAATGGGTTAATGCACTAAACTATGTGTTTACTATCTGAAATACCAAATACAAACAAAAGTAATTTTAGAAAAAATTAGTGCTTGAAATAAATGGCAATTGGCGTGCTCTGGTGCAAGGGATTTGGGCAAATGGTCAAACTAGTTCCATTCTCTTGTCAGCATGTCCGGTGTTATGGTTTGGATGGCGTTCATAACTCGCATTCGACACATCAATATAAAGGAGACGGTCTCATGTTTCCTTTATGTGCCTAGAGATGACACTGGGATCGTCTGTCGTAGCACTATGAGTGTGTGTTGTTTGTTAGTCCCCATCACGATGGTGACGAAATAACAGAAGGCATTCTGTGTTATTCGGTTTCCTAAATGTGAATCGGTTATGACTGTTCAACGTGAATTCCGTCACAAATACGGACATCGTCCTCCTGACAGGTGGAGTATCGTACGTTGGTTTCGTCAGTTCCGTGACACAGGGTGCCTTTGCAAACGCAAAAGTTCCGGGCGGCCGCGTGTGTCCGAAGAGAATGTGCAAGGATTCAACAAGTGTTCTTTCGCAGTCCGAGAAAATCAACTCGACAAGCTAGCTGGAAAATTCAGATCCCTCAATCGACGGTATTGACAGCGTTGCGAAAGCGATTGCTGTACAAACCATATATGTTATAGCTTGTACAGGCTCTTACCGAAAGGGATAAAGAACTGAGACGTGATTTCTGCTTGTTCATTCTTGCCCAGAACGAGATAGACGATGCCTTCATGTCCAACCTGGTTTTTAGCGATAAAGCGATGATCCATACAAATGGTTAGGTGTACCGATAAAAAGTGCGGATATGGGGTCAGGAGCCTCCACATGAAACCACCGAACACGAGCGTGCTTCCCTTAAAGTGAACGTGTTTTGCGCTGTATACAAAGACACTTTTTTCGGCCCTTCCTTTATTCACGAGCCCACTGTTACTGGAATCCCTTATTTGTGCATTTTTACTGAGTGGATGTTTTCTCAGTTAGAAGAGGCATTGGGGAACTCATTTTCCAGCAGGATGGTGCGCCACCCCATTGGCACATAGCTGTTCGTGGATACCTGAACGAGACGTTGCTGCAACTCTGGATTGGTCGAGGAGCAGCCGGTGACCAGTTTCTTCATCACTGGCCCCCAAGAAGCCCGGATCTTACCCCGTGTGTTTTTAATCTTCGGGGGTACATAAAGAATAAAGTGTTTCGTCCACCATTGCCGGCTAACATTGACAACATCAAAACGAGAATTACGGACGCCATCTAAACCTTAACACCGGTCATGCTGACAAGAGTGTGGAACGAGTTTGATTATCCCGTAGATGTCGTTCGGGCTCTTCGTGGTGGTCACATTGAACATTTATGAATGAATGGTAAACAAACTTTACGGTACCACGGTTCCTTTGATTGGTCAATCAAGGTTGTAGGTTGTTGGTTTTTGATATTATAGACCTTCAAATTTGGGGTATTCTTTTATACTCAGCCTGTATTCTAACATGTGAAACCCTGGCTACATGAACAGGCCATAACATCAGTCACTACCTACAGCCCATTCCATTAGGACATATCGGCTATACCAAACAGTTCCTTTCATACCAGCCATGGTAACAAAGCCACTATCATACCTGCATTCCTATGAAACATTCCAGTGAATTATTCTGACAAATCATTTCATCATGTAATAGCGACCACATGACCATACAATACCATCACTTCATACAGTATACTCTCGCCAGCGAACCATCCATAACGAAATGTCATGCCAATAGGTCATACCACTAGACCAGAAAATCAAATGTTCTAGCAGAAAACATTCTAACCATTACATTCGCAGTCCATATCACACCCCACAGTTCATTTGCACAGACGATACCATCCGTTTGGAAAGCCCTTATCATTAGAATATACCAGCAAAACCAACAAATCATACAGACAAGTCATATCAACCATGAAAACCAAAATATTTCAATCAATCATTCCGACTAACAATACTAACTAATGAACAGATCTTTCTATCCGACGATACCCATTAGTCTTACTATCAAAACAAACCTGTCAACCATTCCTGCGAAAAATATTAGAATCAAATACTTGACAACTATATCATCATGTCATACAAGTCAGATGAACAGATCATACAAAAAAAATAGGCACGACCATGATATAAGACCATTTCGACCAATGATACTAACAACCTACAAACAGCCATACTTTACAAATAGTTTCATCCATGCCATCCAGACAATATAACACTACCTTTACATATCTTGTAATGCATATTCAAATTTATTGATTCTACTAAATGACATACCATGTCCATCACATCGTAGAAGTTTGGAGGTCAGTAGTCCTTCAACATGGGTGCAATTAATTTCTAAAGAAGTTCTTAAAAGCTGAGTAGGTAGGTAGGACCTGATGTCTTACTGAAAGAAATAACGTTAGAGTTGAAACCAGAAATGAATGCAACAGCAGTGAGACAATTACAAAAACACATATGCATTACTCGCGTCTCGAATCCAGAAGCTCTCACGACCTCGATGTCGAGGGCCGCCAAAATCTCTTCTTCACTCACTAGAATCCAGAAAATCCAGTAACATAAACTAGTGNGTTCAGAAAACCTCGTATAATAAGCTAGCGTGCAATCAACTGCATTACGGAGGTCCGATTCGAAGCAATAACTTCGGATTTTATCAGTCTAATGTTTCGAATGATAGTATCCACTAACCTAAAATATTTACAAGGCTGTCATTTTAAAAAACAAGGGACAGAGCCATTTAAAATATGTAAATTTACATGGCCACTGTAGTGCTACATGTGTGAAGAATTTGGTGGAAATCGTTTGATTGGCCCCTAAGATATGGCATAAATAACATTATTTTCTAATTTTATAGTGTTATAAAAATTGGCAAAAAAAAAAAGAGGCCCTGTATACGATTCCTCTAATAAAAACTGTCAACATACAAATTTTGGTTGAATTTCGTTATATTGTTGAATAATTAAGGCAACCTTATCTAAATTATTTATGAAATCGCCATTTTGGACATCGTTGTCTGACCCACTTAAATCGCATGGTGAGCACAATTTGATGGAAATTAATTGAATTCTTCCGGAAATATGGCAAAATGTTCAATTTTTTCAACTGACACTATTTTACAAATATATTGAAAAATAATTGACGCCTGTATGCATAACTGATGCTTCTAATGAATACTGTAAGTGTACACAATTTGGTAGAATTTGTTAAAATTGTTTCACGTATACAACATAATAAACTAAATTTTTTATGCAAACACGATTAAAAAAAGGACAACCGCACCTGAAACATGCTAGTTTACATACCAAAATGTAGAACTACAAGCGTGTAACATTTGGTGGGAATCGGTTGGTTCGTCCTTAGGATATGGCATAAAACCTCCATATTTTTCGTGTGATGATCTTAATAAATGCGGGATAAAAATGTATGTATTAGCAAATTCAATGACTGTGTACTGTCAGCATACAAAATTAAGTTAAAATCGATTACATAGTTTCTTAGATATAGCACACAACATTTTTTATAGCTGCCATTCTGAAAATAAATGTCGGTCACAGTTAAAAAATACATACATTAAATTGGCATATTATAGCACAACTTATTCGCCTAATTTTGTAAGAATGGGTTTATTGTTTCCCGAGATATTACATAGAAATATTATTTTTATTAAGAGGCTATCTTACAAATGGCAGAGAAATGAAACTATGTATAGAAAATTTTTATGACTGTAATAGATACTGCCAGTATACAAAAATTGGTTGGAATTTTCGTCGTAAATAAAATATACTGAGGTAAAATATTTATGTAGCCACCATTATGAAAATAAGTTACTGACCTACTTAAAACATACCAATTTACAGCACCTTTTGCGGTATAATTTGTTTACCAAATTTGGTAGGAAACAGTTAATGGTTTCTCGAGATATGACATAAAACTTTATTTTTCCATGTGGAATATCTTACAAAATGGAGCACAAATCATGCTCCGCGTAGACGCATTTGATATTTGTGATATATACTGCAAGCATAACAAATTAAGTTGGATTTGTTTATATGGTATCGACGATAAAGTGTGTTATACTAAAATGTCTATTAGGTCACCATTTAGAAAATAAGTGTTTGTCCTTAAAATATACCAATTCACCCCATCTGTCGCAGTACTATTTGTTTGCCAAATTTGGCAAGAATCTTTCAATAGTTTTCCGAGATATGACATAAAATATAATTTTTTCATGTAACATGTCTTACAAAATGGCGGACAAATGATGTTCGGTGTAGATTAATTTGATAACTGTAGTATACATACAATGCCTNACATGTCTTACAAAATGGCGGACAAATGATGTTCGGTGTAGATTAATTTGATAACTGTAGTATACATACAATGCCTGCACACTTCATTAACTTGGAATTGATTAAATTAATTTGGAATTTATTACACAGTTTTCACGATAAAGCGTACTAAAATTGTAACTGCAAAGCCGCCATTTTGAAAATTACTGTCTGACTTACTTAAAACATACAGTTTTACATCAACTGCCACAGTAATACTTGTTTGCCAAATTCGACAGCAATTGGTTAATCGTTTACCGAGATATGACCAAAACTTTATTTATTCGTGTGACAATATCTTAGAAAATGATGGACGGAAGATACTTCGTGTAGATACAGTTGAGAGTTGTAATATCTACTGCCAGTATACAAAGCTACGTTGGAATTAATTACATGATTTCGACGATATAGCAATCTAAGCTGAAATAGCTACAAGGGCGCCATTTTGAAAATAAGCGTCTATAAAACATAAAACATCTCATTTTAACATCATCTACCGCAGTATTACTTGTTTGACAAATTTGGCAGGAATCGGTTAATTGTTTAGCGAGATATGACATAAAACTTGATTTATTCATGTAGCACTATCTCAAAACGTGGCTGACAAAAGTGTCTACTTGTTAACATATATTATGATTGTAATATATACAATCAGCATACAAAATTTCGGCAGCACCACACATTTTTTTTTCATAATAAGTGTCTACAGATTTGTACAACATTTCTACCCCCTCGAAAAACTTAAGTAAAATATTGCCCAGTCCTTGCAACATTATCTTCTATGGCATTAAAAAAAAAACNCTACCCCCTCGAAAAACTTAAGTAAAATATTGCCCAGTCCTTGCAACATTATCTTCTATGGCATTAAAAAAAAAAACCACTTATCGATTAACTTCCGAACTGCAGAATAAATATTGCATAGGCTTTTTTTCGTCTTTTTGGCATTTCTAGCAGTAATGCTACTGGAATATATTGAAGTTACATTAAATACAATTGCAGTNCTACCCCCTCGAAAAACTTAAGTAAAATATTGCCCAGTCCTTGCAACATTATCTTCTATGGCATTAAAAAAAAAACCACTTATCGATTAACTTCCGAACTGCAGAATAAATATTGCATAGGCTTTTTTTTCGTCTTTTTGGCATTTCTAGCAGTAATGCTACTGGAATATATTGAAGTTACATTAAATACAATTGCAGTGAATAAAAGCTCAGGTTCGCTGGAAAAAAACAAAAATATTACCAAACGGCCTCACAGTTTGTTCGCAAGAGACCAATTAAATGTTGCAACAAAAAGATGGCCACTCATATTTCTGTTGACCTCGGTGTTATCAGCGTCACCAAAGTTGCCAACCCAACGACACGAGAAATTCCGGGCTTTAGTTCCGTTATGAACATGAACTGTCTACCATGACTGTAATCTTAAGTTTTGTTAAGATTGTCGCGATGGGTTTGCTAATGACGTCACGGAAATCAAGCACGGAACTACAAACAAGTAAATTAAATGGAAGTGAAGTCTTTTATTCTGTCGGACAAGTAAGGTACCTGTATTTGACGCCGTATTGTTTGTCTGACGCCGTATCGTAACAATAAGAAGTGATTTATTTTAAATGTTGATTTCAAAAACTCTTACTTTACCGTGAACACTTTTTACAATCCGCGGCGATGTTAATTTTCAAATCGCGACGGAAGGTTGCATAATGTAGAAAAAATAACTTTAACATGACGTTGAAAAGTGCTCGTTTAAACGCGAACCAATTACAAGAACACGGACTGCGAATACTTCAGCTCAAGCAGTTTGCAGGGTGTGTCTGGAGCCAAGTCGGCAGAAAATTTAATATTTATATTTGCTCCATTCATTCTACGTTTAACGAAAAATTTCTTTCACTTTTTCTTATGAAAAACCCATTTAGATACAGTCTTCATATTTGTGTAACCAAGTAATTATATTTGGTGGTATTTCAAAATTTGCTTCCGAAATCGCTTTTTCTGTTTACCTTATCTTTCATTAATGGGAGGGTGGAAAAAAAAAAAAAAAAAAATAGTTACAAGGTCTGAACTTAAATTGAATCGGCGGTGGTTTTAAATTTTTTAGTGCTTTAATATTTCGAAGTTTTTCAATTATGGAGCGTGAAATCAGGTTCAAAGCGCGTAAAAATTTCAACGCGGGCCTCGCAGCTTGCTTCGTTCCTCTCTTTATCACCTTCTTCGGCGGATTTTGTATACTCCGTTTCACAGTCGATAACGTCACGACACGCAACACGAGGGAACCGCGGTTATCGATTTAGAGATATGGCCCGACGGTCGAAAGCTGTAAAAATAAGAATTATTTGAATCTTTTGACGTGACAACGTCTTAAATTAGGTTGCGGCTGGGAGTCACTTATGAAAAAGTGTAACGCTCGGTAACGTTACGATGAGTCACCGA